>JBAMBR010001995.1:0-189021 GCA_037044475.1 Zaprionus obscuricornis
ATAGATAAGACTGCAGGATAATGGAAAGCTCTTGATATCTGGTTGGGATGGCGTCTCAGTGGCCAAAGGATTCCATTATTATCTCAAGTACAAGTTGAACAAAGACTTGGATTGGTACAAGACAAGCATCGAACTTCCAGACAATTTGAAGTTACCTAATGTTACTTACACTTCGACAGCGGCAAGTCCAATAATCTATTATCAAAATGTTTGTACCTGGAGCTATAGTTTTGTATGGTGGAATATTGCTAAGTGGCGACGTCACATTGATTGGATGGCAATGATGGGCATTAATCTAGTATTGGCGCCCAATCAGGAAGCCATATGGGAGGACTTATATAGAGAACTTGGACTCAATGATACTGAAATCGATGCACATTTCGCTGGACCAGCATTTCAAGCCTGGCAGCGCATGGGCAACATACGCGGCTGGGCTGGACCATTGCCGCCAGAGCATAGACGATTGCAACAGGTGCTGCAACAACACATTATACAGGCACAACGTGAGCTGGGCATGAGCGTAGCATTGCCAGCATTTGCTGGTCATGTTCCGGTTGCAATGCAACGCGTCTTTCCCAATGCAAGCTATTCACCAGCTCAACGCTGGAATAAATTCCCCGATATCTACTGCTGCAGTCTGTTTGTGGAGCCCAATGATCCTTTATTTCAAAAGCTGGCCACGTTATTTTTACGCCGCGTGCAGCAAGTCTATGGCTCCAATCATATTTACTTCTCTGATCCCTTCAACGAGATGATGCCACGTTCTGCTGAACCGGAATACTTACGGGACACTGCCAATGCGATATATAACTCAATGCGGAATGTTGACGAGGAAGCTGTATGGCTATTGCAGGGTTGGATGTTCCTCAAAATCAACTTTTGGACAGATAATCTTATCGAAGCATTTCTGACGGCTGTGCCGCGTGGTCGCATCTTGGTGTTGGATTTACAAAGTGAACAATTTCCGCAATATGAACGTACAAATTCGTACTATGGTCAACCGTTTATCTGGTGCATGTTGAACAATTTTGGTGGCACGTTGGGAATGTTTGGCTCTGCACAATTGATTGGCGAGAGCATCGTTGATGCACGTTCCATGAATGGCAGTAGCATGGTTGGTGTCGGCATTACACCCGAAGGAATTGGACAAAATTATGTAATCTTTGCACAGACCCTTGAGCAAGCTTGGTCGCCAATTCTATTGAAATCCGAAGATTGGTTCAATCATTTTGCAGTGTCACGTTATGGACTCAATGATACTCGTGTCACAGAAGCATGGAATTTATTGCGTACTAGTGTCTATAATTTCAGTGGTTCATATCATATGCGTGGACAATATGTGATTAATAAGCGGCCCGGTTTTAATTTGAATCCTATGACTTGGTATTCCAGCACAAAAATTCCACAAGCTTGGAAATTGCTTTTATCGATCAAAGATATTGTTCCATTAGAGGATGATAGATTGGCAATATATGAGCACGATTTGGTCGATATTACCCGACAGTATTTACAACTTGGCATTAATGACATTTATGTTAATTTGATGATCTCGTATCGCACACGTCAAATATCACGCTTTAAATATTTGGCTGGTATAATGATCAAGTTGTTAGACGATATGGAACTTATATTGGCAAGTGGTCAAAACTTTTTACTAGGCACATGGCTAGAGGATGCCCGTCAATTGGCACCAAAACCCGAGCACCGAGCACTCTTCGAGTTCAATGCACGGAATCAATTAACAGCCTGGGGACCAAATGGACAAATACTTGATTATGCCTCAAAACAATGGTCTGGCTTGGTCCAAGATTATTATAAGGAACGTTGGATGCTCTTTTTCGATATGGTTACATCAGTATTGCAAACTGGTAAAAACTTGGACGCAACCATATTCAACGAGCGCGTTTCCAATGAAATTGAATTGCCATTTAGTAATCAAACCAAAGCGTATGCTACAAAACCCATTGGTAATACCTGGAAAATTTCCAAGGACATCTGTGAGAAATGGGATGCAATGGCCAAGAATAAGAATTTTCTATTAAATATTAGCAAACGGCGGACAATATTTGCAAAGACTTAGACAAATCTGTAACTAATTATAATATTTTATATTTATTAACTCTTTATATATATCTATCGTACGACTGTCAAGTAAATATTTATCAGATTATAGCAGGGACAATATTATAATAATTTATGTTATTTTTCTTTTTTTAACTATAACAAATTTTTGACATTAGTTTTGCGTTTTCTTTTTAAAAGTGAATAGGAAGGATAGTCAATGAATAGAAGTAACAAGTTGTTGAGTTCCTAACAGCATTGGATTTGTCTATGTTTCGAATACAGAATCGTTCTAGATAATACAATGAGTACTGGGTAAAGAGAAGGGTCTCAACTATTGTGTAAATGTTTTAACTATCTAAATCAGCTTGCAACTTATGAGATCCAGAGGAATCTTTAAACAGATCTTTGAGATCTTCACATCATCGGCATACAGTAGTACACTTGGAAAGTTTATATTGGTCGGCATGTTGTCTGTGAATAGCGTAAATAGTAAGATCCCAAGGTGACTGCCTGAGGGTGACTGACTGAGATGCCCTTGATGTCACAATAACTGGTTTGGATATGAAGTCCTTAAAATCCACTTTGAATTTCACCAAATCCAAAAAAGTGAAATATAATTTACTGAAATCGGTATAAATGTTATTCGATTGCATTTTATTTTTCCTTTCTTAGGCAGGAGACTTAAATATGATCCCAAATATTTGGAAAAATAAAATAGGACTACATGTATAGCGACATCAGTTTATACAGTGGCCTATAAAGACTATCCGCAAAGTATATAAGCATACAGCTGGATACTACTCCATCGGGCCCGAGTGATGGATGACAATGAATTTTTACCAATTACAGGACATGAAAGTCAAATGGTTTTACGTGAACACCTGCCATGATGGCGCAATCTCACGGTGCCTGAACACAGGGATACGAAATAAGCGTCAATCAGCGCCCCCTTGGAATAGTACCAAATGAAGTGCCAACTCTTTGGGTTAAGGGCTTCCTCCTTGGTGTGAAGCGAGGTCTATCTATTACCTCTGCCGATCTGTGGTATTACGGCAACCGGATGTAACACGCAACTCCACGCCGAGCTACATGCTCTACTCCCCGAAGGTCCGTAACCATTAACCAGGTCTATTACTAGTTGGCTATAGGCCAAATCGTCCCACGACGACCAGCTTGTGTCCCCACATATCCACTAAAGGATGTGACGCTTGAGGGGGAGTCGTTGAACCGCCGGCTACAAACCTCAGAACGCCTGTGGTACCAGGCAAACCGCCTGCTCAGGACTCGTATCCCGAAGGGTACTTCCAGTTTCCGCCTCATGAAGCGCGGGGACTGGTAGCCCCACTGCAGGACATAATATGCAATGCGAAGTTTTTATCGGGAAGAAATAAGTCAGACCATATAAATAGTATCTTGCATAATTTATGAAATGGTAATGAATTTATGAAAAATTGGTAAGTTCCAGATCTGTTAGAGCTTTTCTTATTCGAAAGAGTGCTAATGATTGCTTCCAATATAAACGTTTCGAAATCCTGTGAAACTGATGTCTATATATTATCAAATTATTTCAATAGCAAAATTACGTAAATTAATAAAGTTACAAGGTGCAATAATATAGACAGAGTAGCTCGAGGATGATCTAAAATTCTTAAACTTTTTATAAAATAGAAAATTCTCTAGTAATAATTACATATAAAATGTTAAAAATGCAAATCGTCGAGTGATTTATTGCGTTTTAGCTAAATATGTATACACTGACTAAAGTTATCGTTTTTTTTATCGATATCGTAAACGATATACGTGAAGGAAATATTTGAAAATTTGAATATAAAAGAAACGCTTAAAATTTCATTAAACTTTTATTGCACATTTTGTTGTCTTAGACACTAACAATAATAATAATAATAATAATAATAATAATAAAAGTAATAATAATAATAATAAAAATAATAATAATAATAATAAAAATAATAATAATAATAATAAAAATAATAATAATAATACAATTATTTAATTTTAAGTTTTTTTTCTTCTTATTTTTGCATTTCAAATACATTGGCAATCTATGGGCAAAAGCAATAAATATTTTTGTAATTATTTTTTTTTTTCATTTTATGCAATATCTGTATAATCAGACGAATGCATTTGTGATAAGCTTACAATACTTTTATATTATATATATATATTTTTTTTTGTTTTTCAATTCCTAACAATTTGGATAACAATAAAAGCAATATAAAAAAATTAAAATTTTCTCTTCATGTTTTTTTTTTTTGATGTTTAAAGCTGTTAATAAATTAAATATAAAAAAAAGTCTTTGGCAACTTTTGCATTTTTCAACAACAAAAACTATGCTAAAATATATGCATAAATATTTGTATATCTGTATAAGTACATAAATACATAAACATATATATATATGCTTAAAAACTAACGAGTATATATATATATATATATATATATATGTATATGTGTGCATGTGTTTGTTGTATGTGTGTGTGTGTATATATAGCCCAAATCGGGTTTTGTGTATTATACAATTTAAAAGCCTTTCATTATATATATATATATATATATATATATATATATGTGTGTGTGTGTGTATGTGTAGTTTTTGCACTATAATTATGAATTATATTAATTTGCACAAAATTTTAAAACTGACTAGCACTAAACAGCCCCATGGTTTTTTTTATGCATGTATGTATGTATGCGTGTCTGTGTGAGTGTGAAAATATGTATGTTAGTATATGTGCATGTATGTGCACAATAAATAATAATAATAATTACAGTCGAGTCGCGATAATTCGTACCCCGTTAATTCGAAATTCTCAATAATTCGTAAACATTTCTGTTCCTTTGAAAAGAAATTCAATAAATAATTTGAAAATAATTCGAAATACTCCATAATTCGTAAAAAATATGATCCCCGTGCCATTTCGAATTATCGAGACTCGACTGTACATACACATAACACATATTCATACATACATTGAAACAACCTGCTTACAATTTGTGTGTGTGTCTGTGTGTTTGTGATTTCACTCATGGCTCGATATTAATATCTTTGTATCTATTTTATATACTATACATATATATTACGAGAGAACTCGTTCGTTTCATTTTCATTTTTGTTTTTTTTGTTTCTGGTTTTTTGTGGTAAATTCGTTGTGCTGGCTTCATACTTCTGGCTCAACTTTTTGTCAACTTTCACTTTTTCTTCATTTTCACTCTACGCATTTTGTTACTCACTTAAAAAGTCAACTCGTTGTCATTTATGCTTAATTATTTACTCGTTACTTTCTAATCTTCGTTTTTTTTTTTTATTTTATTTTTTATTTTATGCGTGTCTGTGTGAGTGTGAAAATATGTATGTTAGTATATGTGCATGTATGTGCACAATAAATAATAATAATAATTACAGTCGAGTCGCGATAATTCGTACCCCGTTAATTCGAAATTCTCAATAATTCGTAAACATTTCTGGTTCCTTGAAAAGAAATTCAATAAATAATTTGAAAATAATTCGAAATACTCCATAATTCGTAAAAAATATGATCCCCGTGCCATTTCGAATTATCGAGACTCGACTGTACATACACATAACACATATTCATACATACATTGAAACAACCTGCTTACAATTTGTGTGTGTGTCTGTGTGTTTGTGATTTCACTCATGGCTCGATATTAATATCTTTGTATCTATTTTATATACTATACATATATATTACGAGAGAACTCGTTCGTTTCATTTTCATTTTTGTTTTTTTTGTTTCTGGTTTTTTGTGGTAAATTCGTTGTGCTGGCTTCATACTTCTGGCTCAACTTTTTGTCAACTTTCACTTTTTCTTCATTTTCACTCTACGCATTTTGTTACTCACTTAAAAAGTCAACTCGTTGTCATTTATGCTTAATTATTTACTCGTTACTTTCTAATCTTCGTTTTTTTTTTTTATTTTATTTTTTTATCCGCTGTAATGAGCCTTGAAGCTGAAAACCTTGGTGTTGGCTTAACTAAAATTTTCATTTTTAATTCTTTAATTTTTTACTCGCTGCTAACGTGACTCCTAAATTCACTCTTTGAAGTTGTTGCTTTGTCATTGTAACTTATTTATTTTATTGCATTTACTTGTCAATTCTATTCGTCACTTTTGAATACAACTCGTTACATTTAAAATCAACTTGTGTATTTTACTCGTTACTTTTGAAATCTACTCTTTACTTTTGAATTCTACTTGTTAGTTTTGAATTACACTCGTTGTTTTTGAATGGTACTCGTTAGTTTTGAATTCCACTCGTTACTTTTGAATTGTTTTCGTTGCTTTTGAATTCTAAGTGTTACCTTTGCATGCTACTCGTTGTATTTTATTCTCGTTCGTGCAGTTAAATCACTTTTCACTCTCTTGGTGTACTTCTTTCGCTATTGTTCCATTTCATTGCCTCTTTAGGTTACTTAACATCAACTTGCCTTGTCTCAATTACTCGTTACTCGTTCGCATGCTAAAATAGTTGAAACCCTTTTCTTTATCCCTTACTCGTTGTATACGTTTTCGTATTCGTTACATTTCCAATAAATCTAATATTGGCGAGTTAACTCGTTAACTCGTTACTTCTATTCACTGATCGAATAAGCTTTACGTACACATTTACTATGCCTTGTAATGCTACGAAGTTCACAATCCTCATGCGCATGATCCTGATGCTGATGCGGCATATCCGTCTCATGCGGCGGCGATGTTGTTGATGATTTATTTAAAGCATAAGTGCGTATAAAATCAATGGTCGAGTATCCTTGTGTGGGAGCACATGTCTTTTTTAACTTGACAGGTGTTGCTGTTGCTGCTGTTGTTGTTGCTGCTGTTGCTGTTGTTGTTTGTGTTCCTGTTGCTGCTCCAGTTACTGATTTGTTAATAACAGTTTTCTTATTATTATTATTATTATTACGATTAAGCGTATTATCCGCTGACTTGATGCCTTCTGGTGTTAGAGGTGCTGCTCCTGCAGCTGCTGCTGCTGTTGCAGTCAGTGATAATCCGCTGCCAAAACCATTTGTGACTGTTTTGGGTGAACATTGTGCTGGACTACGTGGTTGATCTAGATCCAACACTATATAGTTAACACCCGGTAGACTAGTAGGTGTCACTGGTTGCTGTTGTTGCTGTTGCTGCTGCTGTTGTTGCTGTTGGGATTGGATTTGGTTTGTAGAAGTTGCAGCAACAGATTGCTGCGATGCATCACGTGGCAATAATGGCAAATCCAAACGATTTACATTCTCATAACAACGTTCACCTGCCATCATATCAAACGGCATACGAATTGGTGGCGTCTCCACATTCGCATATAGACGCAACGATTCATTTAATACCGGTGCCGTTTCCAATGGTGGCAAATCATGTTGCTGTTGTCGTCGCATTGTACTAAATGCACTACTCGTTGATGTCGGTGTTGCCTCTGATGGTGTGCCACGACTATTCTGTTCCTGCAACAATCGATGCAATGGTTGATCAAAATAAACATTTGTATTTGTATTAATGTAGGCGCCCGGTGTTATCGGTGATTGTAATGCTGTTCCCGTTGATGTTGGATCGCTCATAATTAGTTGAAGATTAGGTAATGAATCTGGTGAATCTGTCACCATGGCATTAATATCATTTGGCTGCTGTTGCTGTTGTTGCATCTGTAATGCGGCACGTGCCATCATTGGTGCCGGTTCCAAATAATTATTACTATGCGGCTGAACATCGCCACGTCCCAAAAGTACAGATACCGAATGCGTTGAATTAATACGTTCACGTCCACGTTCTCGTTCCCGATCTCGTTCCCTTTCACCTTGTGCAAATGCATCCGTATTCACAGCATTTATATAACGTTGAAACATTGGATATAATTGCTCAGCATTGTGGATACGAAATGTATAAATTCCGGGACCAGACATACAACGACGTCCAGCCTCAAAGGAGAATAAATCACCATTGAGTCCATAGCGTCGTAAATGTTGTAATGCCCAGACAATTGGCTCATAGCCGGGTGTTAAAAATATTAATTCTCTTGGTGTTAATTCCAAATATCCGCTGCGTATAATTGGGGCCTCTGGGCCGCTGGGTTGCAAGTGAGCGACACGCACACGAAAGACATTTTCCTGGCTCAGTTCATGCAGTTTGTTGGTGCTTGTAATGCAGCCCATAACGTACTAGAAATTTAATTACATTTTTTTTTATTAATTTATTTAATTTTCAATAATTTTTATTTTAAATTTTATAATTAATAAAAATTAATATAAATAATTTTTAAAATAATTTATAAAATTAAATGAATATTTATTTTTTTTTATTGAGCCAACTTGATAACTTTTAACCTTTGTAAGCTGCCACTGCTGTTATCAATATTTTTTTTCTGCTTTGTTTACAAGGGTTGCATATGTTTTAGCCTGGTCAAAAGCTATCAGATATTTTTTTTCAGTTTTTCTTTTTTTTCAGCTGGTCAGCAAGAATTGGCAACAATAACTTATATTAGCAAATTTTATCTATTATTTAATAGTTACCTTTTCGTGAACATGCAAATTTTTATCTTTATCATAGAAACACGTTAACAGCGGCGTATGGAAGTGCAAGGGAAAGTTCTTAGAGGGGAAAGACGATAAAGTATTTTTTTGGGGCTGTTTAAAGCTATGCTTTGTTAGGCATTTGCTCCATGGCCAGCAATGATTTATTTATTAATGTTTCTAATTTTATTTATCCATTCTTTTCGCTTGTTTTCACTCTAAATGCGATTTTAACACAATTTTTGCAGCTATGTATGTTGTTTTTTTTTTTTTGTTAAAGTCTTGCAATACTTAGCGATAACATTAAATCGATATTATCGTACAATTATCGAAATGTGTGTCACACACGTTGCGACTTAGTGTATGATGAACGCTGCTTTGAAATGAGCATAATCTTATAATATATGAATGCATTGAGACACTTTTATTATGTTAATTAATATTTAAACCTATGACATAGCTCTAACACAATACGCAATACAAATCAAACATAACTATAAGAATTCATCACTTTTTTTTCTAAAAATAATTCAATTTAAGCTAGAGAGAGTATAAATAAGAAATTGGTCACCCGCCGGTGGTGCCGGCCAAATAAATATCCATTGCCTGTTTATTTAATGTCACAAATTGTCGTCTTCTTGGAATTGGTTGAATATGTGGTAAGCGCGTACCGTTAACTGCATTAAGACTTAACATTTGTTCATCATCACTTTCCGAACGTCGTCGTTTAGACGCATTACTTGCATTTTGCTGCGATGTTGCATTGTTAATTATTGATGATGATGATGATGATGATGTGCTAGCAGTAGAATTTCTTGATGTTCTGCTTTGTGCAGAAATTGCGCTAATGCTGGTCGTTTGCGATCCTCCTTGATGTAAACTTGAGCTAACATCTGAAAGAGAATTTGTATTTCCTGCACGTTTTTTAGCTTTATGATGTTTTACGGCATTTTTCAGTTTCACATTGAATATTCTCTCTAGTGTTTCAAAACAGGATCCACACAGTAATGTTGTTGTTCTTAATTCTGGATTTATTTTCCTAGCAAAATTCAACATTTTTTCGTCTGTTATTGTTTTATGAGGTGGACGCAGCACATGATTGCCGAGACCACAGTATCGTTTGCGTTGACTTGGAGATGCCGACTTTTGTGTTGGTGACATATTATTAAATTAGCAAATCCAAAATGTTGCTTTGATGTCCTATTTATTTAGTTTGTTAATTTCCATCTAGCGTTGTCAAAGGCTTTGTTTCCCGCCGAATCTGTAGCATAAATAAACTTAACAATGTGACCAACAAATTTAAATTGTATTAAATTACTGAAAAATACCATAAAATACTAAAAATGTCATTCTTTCGTAATAATATCGATGAAAGTATTTTGATTGAATCGACATATTTAAATACAATATGCATTTAAGCAAAATATGTTTAAAAATCGTATTTAAGTACCAAAAATTAATAAAGAAATAACTTTTATTTTTCAATTAAGAGATACACTTAAACTTATTTAAATTTATACAAATTTTAAATTATGAAATGTTACTGCAGTTTAAATTTAACAGAAATTCACTATCTATTATCGAGTGCATTGCAAAAATATCGATACCATCGATATTGCATACATGAAAAGAGCAAGAGAAAAAAAATGTGGCCAACTTGTACACACACACACTTTGTGTTTCAGCGCATTCGGTTTGTTTAACAGCTCTACAAGAGACAGAAAGTAGTTTGAAAGAAAGAAAGAAAGTACGAACTTCGGCTTACAATTAAAAATCTGAATATAAGAATAAAGTGCGTGTGCGTAAACTAGTAACTAGCCAGGTAATTGTAAATCACAATATTCTTTTAATTCACAACGAGTTCGAAATACGTAAAAAAAAAAAATGGCAAACACGAAATTTGAAAAACCAAGCCAAGCTGTCTGAGTGCTGCTTATGTGTGTGTGTGTGTGAAGTGCTGCTGTTGAAATTCTGTATATCGCTTTGGAGTTTTACTGGTGCATGTGTATGTGTATGTCTGGATGTGTGTGTGTGTGAATGCGAGTGTAGGACGAGACTTTTGTGTGAATTATGACTTAAAAATGTATAAATTAAAATTCTCTGAAAAAAATATATACAATGTGTTAGAATAACTGTACCATTCAATAATACTTCAAGTATTCGTAGTACAAGTGTCGCAGACAGCTTAAACAAACCGAATTCAAAAAGGACGCCATACTCTTGTTAGTGTGTGTGTGTGTGTGTCTCTTTGGGCTGGGCGCGCTGAAAGAAAATATGCCAAAAAATGAGGGTTTTTTTTCGTAAATTGAATTTACATTAAAGAAAAAATATATATAGCCGGCTTTTCTTTGTTGCAATGAAGCCAAATCGAGGCCCCCAACTCTGCCGGTTACCAAAAAGTTTTGTTGGTGTTATATTTGCTGCTTTTTTCAATTTTGGGTGTGCCGCCTGCAATTGCGTCGGCGTTGCCACTATGTCGCCTCAGTCGGCGTCGCTGCCGGTGGCTTTGTATCCGTTTCGCTCTCTTTCTCTCTCTGTCTTTGTCCACTGTGTTGTCTATCTCACTCGCTCTCTGTTGGCTCTTTTATAGTCTACGTTTGCTGTTCACATTCTTCCCTTGCGTGCGCTTCATTTATCCTTTTTTACGTTTTGTGCTGTCACTCGTCGTACACTCCTTGCCTTGTCTCTTCTTTCTCTTCTTGTTCGTGCTTGTATTTGTGTGTATGTGTGAGTGAGTGAGTGCATGCACATGCATATACAGCATACGTGTGCCGTGTGCGTTGTCTGTGGCTGTGTCTGCTGCCTGCTGCCTAGTTCAAGATGCCGCCTGACTTGACTTATTTTTCATTGTCGTTGTCGTTGTCTTGTCTTGTCTTGTCTTGAGTTTGTGCTCTTTGTTTGAGCAGTCTCTCGCCTGATTACACTTGCCAACATGTTTTTGAACTTGATATCTATAAATATCCTCTCTATTTTAATATTAAATTATTATTTATGTAAATAATAATAATTAAAAAATATATAAGAAACGGATAATAAAAATATATATTCATATATATATAATATATGTACATACATATATAATAATATATTTGATTTATTATTACGATATTAGCTTTTAACTCAACTTTGATAATAGGTTTAGATTATTTATATCAGAGGATCGGCAAGCGATCGGATCGTTTTTCATTCTCTCTTTTAGCTTTTGTTATTGCTTCTCGTTTTATATGTATTGAGAGGCGAAGAAGAGAAAAAAATAATAAAAAGCAAAGAATAAGGGATCCGGGGGACCGCCTACTTTATTTGCGAAAATATTGCGTCGCAATTTTGCAGTCTGTCTGTCAAGCAACGGTGCGACGACAGAAGTCGTCCCAGCCTGGCAGCTAGCTGAGGCAGAGGCAGGCGGCAGCCACCGCCCTAACTGGCGTCGCTGCTTACGTGCCTGTCGTCTGTGGGTGTTTATGCGTGCGTGTATTTGATTATGTTTATGCATATGTTTGCGTGTGTGTGTTATGTGTTTGCAATAACTTCGGTGAAAATTCACTGATTATTAAGCCGCATTAAATTTATTGTGCCATCAAATTTACAAATCAGTTATAATTGCCATTAACTATGAATTATTTTAACATTAATTTTACTTAAGGAAAAAAAAATTAATATTTTCTTTTTATAAATTAGTATAAATAAAAACTAAAATTTATTTTGATTTTCTAGGGTTAAACATTTTGAATTTGACTTTTCGTTGTTGTTTTATTGGAATTGCGATTGCTGGTTCTAAAATTGCATTATAACCCAGCTCGGGGCTGGATTGAAGCCGTTTCGAATTACATATTTTGTGGGAGAGTGTGTCGGCCGGGGAGTGCGCGGGGGTTGTTCACTGTAGCGCTGTGTATAGCTTGTTTATTGGGTAGCTATTGTCGTTGTTGTTGACGCTGTGTTATTGTTGTTTTTATTGCTATTGCTATTGCTGTTGCCGTTGCTGTTGCCGAATGCTGACTGCGGTTGCCTTACACACAAATAATTCTTAGGTTAATACTAAATATACCGTTACACCAAGTGCAGTTTGTGGTTTTTTTATTTTTTTTTTTACGTAGGTGACGTTGTGACTCGCGCTTCTGATAAAGTTTTTCTAACCGTACCTTAACTTAAGTTTTCTTTGTTGTTACTCATTGCTAAAGATTTTCGTCTGAGCCAATGAAAACTGTGAAATTATTGTATCTTATCTGTAAGATCTTAATATTATATATATTCTACATGCTACATATCTATATATCATATGAATATTATCTTTATGCATATATACAATTACGCTAAACATTTGAGTTTAGTAACAGTTTAAATTTATATAACACAGTGGCCGCTCCCTTTTAAAGAACCTTAAAAAATGAAAATTTTACAGATCGTATTAGAATCGCATGAAACTTGAATTACGACTTAAATAAATTCTCCATTATATTAATCCGTAAATTCAAATGTTTTCCCAAAAATATGTATATTTATGTTTTTGCTTAGTTCACTTAAAATGCTAGAAATAAATACGTTGAAATACGTTATGTACAGTATTCACTGTACAAGATATGTCATAATTTCACTTGACTTGCGGAGTTTTGATTATAACAATAACAAAAGCAACAACAATAATAGATACATATGTACATATACATATGTATAAAAAAGTGCTCGCTTTTCTTTAACAACGCAATTTATGCCGATCAGAGGCAACAGCAGTAGCCAGCATCGCCGGAGCATTGAGCTTCTTCAAGCTGCGAGCGACGGCCTCTTATCTCTGTTGCTTTGCTGGGCTCTGCCTGTCTGCTGGCCGGCCGTCCCGATCCGATCCGATCTGCCTGTTAGCTTGTCCAACCTGTCGGCGGCGGGTAACGACGCATCGTGTTCTTCGTCGTCGTTGGCGTTTCGCATTTCATATTTTGTGCTGCTCCAACTCTCTCTCTCTCTCTCTCTCTCTCCTCTGTCTCTCTCTTGCATCCTCTACTCATCTTCACTTTATTTATTATTGTTGCGGATTGATTTTTGCTTTGGCTATGAATATTTTCTTTCTTATTATTATTATTATTATTTTTCTTTTTTTTTTTGATTGTGGCATATTTATTCTTTATATAAGCAAAGGCAGTTGGCTTTTTGTTGAATTAGCATTAATAACAATTTAAATTGCGCGCCAATCCGTTTGCTATAAATAAACAAATAATTACAGACACCGACACATACACAGACATATACATATGCATAGAAATGTTTTTCTAATTTCTATGCATGTAAGTGTGACTGTGTATGTGTATGCGTGTGTGTGTGTGTATGCAACAACTATTTTGGCGTATTAGTATTTCAAGTGGTTTAGATTGATTTTTGTTCAGCGATTAAGATGAAAAGCAAAGTGTTCAGGGGGAAGGGCGGGGGGTGGGGTGTAAATGTGGTTGTACGAGAGAGAAAAGGCTGAAGTGGCAAGAAAATGTGCTGCCTTGATGAAAATAAATGCTTCTCACATACATATATATAAATATACACAAACACATACTCACACAATATTATACATATATTTATTCAAAGCAAACCGCAATACACACACACAAAGACACACACAACACACATACACGCATGAAGAGCGAACGGCAAATGGCGTCGCTACTTTCCAAGGAGAAGAAGGATGATTGAGTGACGGCGCATTGCTTAAGAAACATCTTTCACACACATGTTCTGCAAGTGTATGCGTATGTGTAGTTGTGACTAGTGTCTGTGGTGGGGAGGTGGATGGGGAAAGGGGAAAGGGAGAGGAGTTGCTGAACGATAGGGAGGAGGATATAAACCAACGACAAGTTATGTCAACACTTTGACATTCAACAGTTATTATTCATAACGAAATTTATTTGTAGCACTTCCATATGCTATGCTATATGTGGCTATGACTTCGGTTTAGCTGCTGATAATAAATGTCAAAGAAAATTTGTCAGTTTAATTGAATTGATAAGAAAATGCACTTGATAATCAGCTATGTATAAACTTGAACTATTAAAAGAAGACAATTCAACAAATTAACAAGAATTTTTGCTGACTAGTGCGAGAAATAAGAAAAAAAAAAGAAGAAAAAAACTGGGACTGCTGCTTACGGTTTTCATTTGCGCTCTCTTTTTTTTATTATCTATGTATCTTTCTCTCTTACTCGCTGCCTTTCTTCTCTCTCTCTCTCTCTCTCTTTGGCTGTCAATTGTAATGTCATTGTTTATTTAAAGTTGCTGCTTGTTGCTGGTGGCGTTGCTGCTGCTGCTGTTGCTTTAGCTGCTTTAGCTTTAGCTTCTACTGCAGCAGCAACAGCAGCAGCAGCAGTGCCCGTTGTCTGCCATGTGGGGTCATTGTGTGAAGCATGAATGGCAAAATAAAGCAATAAAGAAACAGTGTGCATGCATATGGAAGCGAGTATAAATGTAAATGTATGTGTGCATATGTGAGTGTGTATGTGTGTGTGACTCTGTGTAAATGCGTATCGCTGCTATTGCTGCGGCTGCTGCCTGCCGTGCCAAGGCTCATTAGTTTTGTTATTGACTCCTTACGCATTACATGAACAACACCAACAGCAAAAAACAAATAAAATAAAAGAAAAGAAACAACAAAAACAACGAGAATATCACTATCGCTTTTATCGATAGCTTGCTGATGGTCACTTAATGCAATATTGTTGCCTCTGGAGAACCCGCATTTCAGCTGTTGACGACGACGCTTCCGGCCTTTCTCTCTCTTTGTCTACACTTTTGCTACTGGCTTGCTCTGCCGCTGCTTCTGCTTGCATTGCATTGTAGCGCAGCGCAGCGCTGTAAGCGCGCCTGAAGTAGAAGTTTCTTTTTGCTGCTTGCTGCTGCTGCTTCTGCTTCGTCGCTGATCATAAGTCGCCCAGCAGCAACAGTCGTCGTTTGTTGTTTGACTTGAACGGTTTTGTATTTCGGTTTGTTGTGCGCAAAAAATACACACGACGTCTTTTTTTCCATTCTCTCGCACTCACACTCTCTCGCTCAGTCTCTCTCTTTGCTCACTGCTCACTAAAACGAGTTGACGCGAGTAATAATTTTGAATTTTTCGAGTGCGCTTTGTGTGCGTGGTGTAATTTTTTTCACCAGAGAATTTTGATGAAAGTGCTTAAGCTTATTAATAACTGTTTAATGCAAAGCTCGGCAAAATAATTTGCACAATTAAGCGAATATATTATTCGCATTCGTCTTGTTTGTTCGTTCATCTCCTTCTTTTGTCTCTGAAACTATTTTCGTTGGGCCACCCGCACAACGCAGCTGACTTGACTTGACGCGCGACGTAGACGAAGAAGACACACGACAAAGCGTAAGTACCGGAAATATTCTATATGTATATTGTCTGTATTGTAAGCAGCAGCGGCAGCAGCAGCAATAAGTCGCAGGCGTCAAATAGTGTTTTTCCTTCTTTGTTATTGCTATTCTGTCGCATTGTCTTATGAATTATTTATGCGGTTTTATTAAAATGCCGTTTTACAATACCAAAGCTGGTTGTGGGTATCACCGTACTACTCCCTAGACTCCGGATAGAACGTTTTGAATTTCTAATCATAAATAAAAAAAAATAATAATAAAACAAAGTGCTGAGCTATGAGAGCAACCAAGTGGCAGCCGCCGTTGCGTTGACGCTGCCACTTGTGACAGCTTTATTCGTACTTTGGTGACTAATTGCCAATTGGCAACTTGCCTGCCTTTGTGACTTTTTTTTTTCTTTCTTTTCTACTTTTATTGTTACTACTTTTTTTTTAAATGTTTTTCTCTTCATTTTTTTTTACTACGTTTTTTTTTTCTGTTGCACGCTTATGTGTTTTAATTACCCGCAAAAATCTAGAGACACTATAGCAACAGAGACACAACTACAACTCCAACTACAACTACAACAACGACAACAACAACTTACAGCTAAAGTGAAAGAACAAGAATTGTGCCCCAACCACAACCGGTTGAACAAGCAACCGCAGCCCACTTCTTTTTTCAGCTACGCTTTCTACTTGTATCCGCATCCTTCGACAATAAATTTGTTCTGCGATTGTGTGCGTGTAAATCTCTAAGTGTGTCTATATATATATAGTATATATATATATATATATATATATATATATATATATATATATATGTGTGTGTATGTGTGTGTTTCGAGTTTATTGCTTGCTTGCTTGCTGCTTCTTCTGCTACTGCTGCACTTGCCTCCTTAAACTCAAACGGGGTTGGCATTGAGTGGGCTTTGATCTGGTTCGTTGCAAAAAAAAAAAAAAAAATCAACAACAACAATTTAAAATGTTGCCAAGAAGCAAAGTTAGTTGCACACATTGGAATTGGATATTTGATAGTTTCACCTTTTGCAGATTTCACGCTTTTCTGAACTTTTCTCTGTGGCATAAAGCGCAAAATGTTTAAAGCGTTTTTAAACGTTTTTTACGTAAAAAAAAAACTGGATATTTTTTTTTGTTTTATCTTGTTATAGGAAATTATTATCATAGTGTATACAAAATAACAGATAATTTAACTTAATTTTTTTTTTAGCGCTAAATAGATAAAGCTATCAAGTTAAACTTTCACTAAAAATATGATAAATATTATAATATATAGGTTAGCTCTAGCTTCATACTATATATATACATATATTTATTTTTTTTATTAATGATAAGAAAAATATTTAAGATATATTTATATAGTCAACTTTTTTTTTATATCTAAAAAATTCATGTGATTTAAGAACATTGAAATTTGCTTTTCTTATATGAAAAAAAAAATAAATCTCTTTTTTCTTGCTTGTCTAAGACTTAGACATTAGCGTATTATGTTGTTGCCAAGGCGAAGATAACTGCGGAGATTGCTTTTGCTACTGATTAAAGATGATTAATAGTTTTTGAGAATTTGTTTATTTTTTTGGCAAATGTTATGTTATTTTTTTTTACGGATATATTCATGCGTGTAGAAATCTGGCGCGTTTTTATTGTAATTCTTTAGTTATTGAATGTAAAAGTAATCTGTAAAAATTGCTTGACTTATACAAGATAGAGAGCAAGCGAGCAAAAGATATAAATATAGGTTCTGCTAAAGATTTGCTTTAATCATCAATTTTTATCTACTTAACGGAGCCACCTGCGCGACCGCAAACTGTATGTTTGTATGTTTAATGTTTGTTCAGATCGTAGATATAGACACTATCTACAAAAAGCAACAAAAATAATAATAATAAAAAGAAAATACTCATATTTCATTATAAGCAAATCATTTAATGAGCGGGTCACGTAGCGCTACAAAGCTCCCACTCGATGGTTAATATACTAGTTATGATTCCCAAGAATACAAAAAAAAAAAAAGAAAAAGAAGTAACAATACTTAAGAATTAAGAATCGTCATCCTATTGTAATGAAGAAAAAAAAAAGACTGAATCACATTAAAAATGTCATTGATAGGAAATTTCTTTTGTGCCTCATTCGCGTTTATCAATTGCTGCTGTTTTGTGCTGCCGCCGCCTGCCTTCCTTCTACAGACACACTTCCTCCCTACTATTACAGTATTTCATTTCTTTTCATTTATATATATATATATATAAAATTCTTTTATTATTGTTGTTTTTTATCATATTGGTATGGTTGATAGTGGGTGGGGGGGAGTGGTAGGGGGTTTTTTTTTTTTTCTTCTTGTACAGATAGTAAAGCAAGTATCGACGACAACTACCGTTCCGTTATAGCAATCTATATTTGTATGTGCGTGAATATATATATATATATATTTATAGTATATATTTGGACTATGTATAGGTTTTTTTTTATGCGGCGAGTATATTATATCAATAATTGTGAAGCATTCCAGAGTCACTTGAGGCATCAAAAAAAAAAAAGAGACAAGAATTGGCCGGAAATGATAATTGAGAAAATATATATTTCTTTTCTTAATTTTTTTTAATATTGTTTGTTGCTATTGTTGTTGTTATTATTTTGTTGTGAGACATTGTGGCGTGCGTGTACATACGACATTTGTGGCATGTAATGTACTCTTGCTACTAATTATGGAATGCACTCATTTAATGTCATTGTCGTCGTATCCTTTATCCATAACACAATCACAAACAACGACGACGACAACAACAACAACAATAGCAGCTATAGCTGCAACAGTAGCAAACAGCAAGAATAACAAAAGCGACAAGCAATTATTTCCGGTTACTTGAGACGTCGTTCTCTAGGGAGAGGGGCGGTGCCTCTGCTAGTTAGCAGCCAGCCTTCTGCTGACTCTGTTTTTAGCTTGTCAGATAACTGTATTTGTTATGCATTTCTTTTCGCACATTAAAAATAAAGCTATATTTAAACAATTTTATAATTACTAGTAGTTAGTACTAGTGTAAATGGAAAAATAAATCAATAATTGAAAAATATTAATATTTAAATAAAATTCAATTTTATATATTTTCACTTCTAAATCATTTGCAAAACTAGGTGGCAACTCTATGCTTATGCTCTTTATGCTTAGTTTACTTTCTTCTTCAATGCTTTTAAAGCTGCTCCTCGCTCTCGCATGCATATTTTATGAAAGTGCAAATTATTTTCAACAACAAAATGTACTTACAAAATATTTGTAAATTTGATTTCTGATTTAGCTTTGCGTTATGTTTGTATATTTAGACTTGTCGGCCTTATCAGTTGACTGCCGCCGCGCTATACATACATATGTACATATGTATAAACACGCCAATATTTACAAAACACATACATACATACATGCATACATACAGACATATGCATACATACATATGTACATGCACATATCAAATGGCAAACAAAATGAGAAATTTGCACTGCTTGCGCTGCACACTTGTATGACAAATGTTAAGCATACATTTTCACATGCATATATAAATGTATAAATGCATATATATACATATATGTATATTTATTATTGTATATTTTTTTATAAATTATTGTTGAGTCTACTGCACTTTGCTCCTTTTGTTATTATTATATTTATATGTACATATACTTTTTCACTTGCGACTGATTGAAGAAATTGTAAGGAATAAGCTGAGATGCACTTTCCATATATGTATGCACATATGTGCATGTGTGTGTGTGTGTGTGTGTGTGTATGTCAGCTGTCAAGTGCGTGCAAGCAAAATGACAAAAGAGCGAGGAAGCGTAGAGTAAGAAAAGATTGAGAGAGAGAGAGAGAGAGACAGAGCGAGATCATTTTTATAAGAGAGATTGCTGAGCTGCTCTGAGCATTGCCCATCATTGCTGCCTGTGGGCGTTCGTTTGATTAGTTTATAAAAGTTCAATTACGTCTGCTTGCTGATGCTTTAAGTGCGCGCGCACTTAACAAGACTGCTGATTCCTAGTGCTATATAGAATGCTCTATAGAATTGCCCGACAATGCAACCAACTGGAATGTTGTTGTAAATTATACATATGATATGTCTATATACATATATGTATTATATATTTGTGTGTGTGTGTGTGTGAGTGTAACATGAAATTAATGTTTGTCCAGTTGGTCGACCCCCGGACGAGAAGAGCAAACGGCGGCAGCGTACGCATTCCTGCACAATCAATTTAATTTACGTATCTTGTCTGGGCTTGAAGCATGGATCTCTCTTGATGGCTACGATCATTTCTAGTGTGTTAGTAGATTGATGAACTAAAGCGTAGCGGAACGTAGGCAGGGAGCAGAGGGGGAGGTGAGAAGTAGTTGCAGGCGTCAAATTGAAAGCGCAGCCGCAACAACGCAAGCAACAACAACAACAGCTTAAAGTGTCAAAATTGATAGAGAGCAGACAATTCAACGCACACATACACACAAACACAAAACAAAAAAAAAAACAACAAAGACAGACTCATACATACACATGCACACACACACAAACATATCTACATGCATTTGCTCTTTGTGTAGCATTTGTGGCTGGTTACATGGAGAACACGCTTCATTGTTGATAAATGCGCTTTTATTTATAGACGACACCACTCTGGTTCGGTGGCTGTGGCGACTTTTGTATGTATGTGTCTCTGAGTCTTGTTTTTTTGTATTTGTACATAATATTGCTGCTGCTGTTACTGTTGTTGCTGCTGCTTTCCTTTGTCCCTTCATTTATACATTTTCTTTTACTGAAAATAATAAAAAGGCGCGGCTTAAATGCAAGAAGCGTGATACCAGCAGCTTTTCTATTATAACACTATTTGTGTGTTTTTATTTTTTATTTATTTTTTTTTTTTTTGTGTGTACGCCACATCAAAGGTCAAGTTTAAATTGAATTTAACTAAACTCACCCCAAAAAAAAAAAAGAAAAGAAAAAAAAATTGAATGCGTGTTGCTGCACACACAAGCTTTTATCAGTGCCGACGCAGTCAAAAATAAAATTAAGTAATTTTAATGGAACAACTAATTTTTGGCTGTCACTCACATTTACACACTCACTGAACCTCAACCCTAACAACTGCAACTTTCCCTCTCCCTCAATTTTAGGCATCATGTATATGTGTGTGTGTATGTATGTATGTGCATGCATGTAATTGCGATGTTAATCTCGTGTTATGTTAATCTTGTAATCTGTCTCTCTCTCGCTCTCGTCAATTTGCATTTTCTGCATGTCATGTCATGTGCCGTCAGTCTGGCAACGCTCTTTTTTTTTTTTTTTATTATTTCAAAGCGCCAGTTTCGTTGTGTGTGCCTTATGTGGGCCGCCGCGGCGGCGCTCAAGCATTTTCACACGCCCCCCAACAATTTTCTGTTCAGTTCGGATGTGACGTCGACGTCGGTTTGTCGGCGTCGTCGATGCCAATGCTGCTGACGACGTTAACGTCAGTTTCAGCGTCAGCGTCGTCGTTTCGTTGCCATGGCAACTTCGGGCAATGACCGTCGTCGTTGTTGTTGTCATTGTAGTAGTAGTATTAGTCATAGTATAGAGTAGTATTATTAGTAGTAGTAGTAGTAAAATGCCGGCCGGCAACCCTCGCGTTGTTGCTGCTGCTTGCAAGCTTTTCATGTTGTCCTTGTACCTCTTGTCCTTTGTCGCCTGCCTTGTTGATGCGTCATACCGCAAAATTTTACTTGCGCTTTTACGAGCTGCTGCTGTTGCTTTTCTTTTCCTTTTTTTGTTCTTTTTGCCAAGTACGCGCGCACAGTTGGTTATTGTGCTGTCTATTTTGGTAAGGGTTGAGTTACAGCTACACCTGTGTTTACTTCTATATGTATGTGTGAGTGTTTCAATGTATGCGTATGCTTGTCTGTGTGTGTATGTGTGTGTGTGTATGCTTGGGCATATTTTAGCGATTACTCATCCAAATATTTAGCATACAGTTTCGTAGAATATGTTGAAAATTTCATTTAAAAAAAAGAAAAGAAAAGAAAAATGAAAATATATAGATGATCAAATTAATTGCTATTTTCTGTTATTTGAAATACACTTTCTTTTTTAAGGCATTTGGATTATATTATGTAGTTATGCGAAAATACAGCTATGGACATATAAATAGCACAAGTCAATATTTTACTATGATTTTCAAAATTTTATTGTATTTTCCTTGGATACACTATAATTTTGCATGGTCAAAGAAATAGAACATATAAAAATATTATTAACTTATTCTAAGAAAATAATTTCAACTTTTAATAACGGACGATAATCCATTTTTCATCCATATTTTCCTGTTGAAAAGTGCGAGAATAGTGTATGACTGGCAACAAAGTCTTCAAATTTATTTTGACTTTCAATTCTTATGCTTGTGGATCTCAATTATTGTAGGTAAATGATTTTTTTCACTATGTTGCTATTTTCTGCTGTTGCTGTTGTTGTTGGCTTGTTGATGGGGGCACGTGTTTGGCGCTGGAACGTTTGGTTCATTGAACGAAAACGTATTATGATGAAACTTGATGTTTACTCTTCGAATTTCGTTCTTATTTAATGGTGGCACCATTTCATTTTCATACATATCTCATATACATATGTATGTATGTGTGTGTGTGTGTGTGTGTGTGTGTGTGTGTGTGTGTGTCTCTGTATGCCAATACAGTCAACACTTGATATGATGTAAAACTCTTCAAAGTTCACTTTTTCAAGTGTTTTGAGGTACTTAAAGAAACATAAAAAATACTTTGGCAACTGGTTTATGAAACTATAAAAAAAATGAAGCGTAAATTGCCGTATCCAAATGTTATGCGAAACAGAGATAGAAATAGATACAGAGCTGTGTTCTGTGAGGTCAATGTTGTAAAAAAATAAAATAAAAATACATGAACATGAATTTTTTATACATTTGTATGTATGAATATAAAAACGAATATTTTATGCACTGATAAGAGCCAAGTGTCTTGCACAACTGTTTGTTTTTCGTATACTGTTAATTTATAAATATATTTAAAAACAGCAAGAAATTGTTTTATATTTTTTTTTCTACAGTTTTTCATTTCATTCTTGCAAATCCTTTGCGATAAAAACACAACTGCAAAAAACAAAGCTGCTTTCAAAATGAGCCGCCAAAAAAAAAAAAAAACAGCTGAATTTCGCAGCTGGTTTCATTTCGAAGCGAGAAAATAAATATCTGCATAATATTGTCGTCTATATATGTATATATGTACATATGTGTGTATATAGTATATATGTATGTGCAATATTGTATATACATATGTTTGCAATTTACCCAATAACAAAGTATTTCAACCTTTGCTAGTCGCTCCCTTCACTCTCTTTCTCGCTCTCTCTGTGTGTGTGTGTACAAGTTTGTTTTATTTTATATATTGCTTTTTTTTTGTTTTTGCAACCCTTAACTAAACATGACGAAAGACTCGCACTGTTTGCTGTTTTGTTTTTTTTTTTTTTTTTAATTCCTCTTATTTTATTTTGCACTCTCTGCTGCACCTCTCTTTGCTCTTTGCCTACTGCTGCTACGACGACTACTACTACTACTACGCGCCTGTCGTTTGTCTCCTCACACTTCATTTAAATTCTTTGCTTCGGTTTCTGTTTCATTTACCAAGTTGCGCGTAATTCGATTTTGAAAGTGACGCATAGCACACAGACTGACGGGCAACAACAACAATAATAACAAGCGCCAATGAGTATAAGAAATTTACTGCTGCGCCCATTCTCGTCTTCCCCTCTTTTACTAATAACTATATCATTCTATCTCTCTCTCTGTTTCTTTCACGCCCTGTGAGTGTTAGTACATGTGTCAGTCGTCTCAATGTTTCATGAAAATTTCCTGGATAATAAGATGATTCATTTTTGTGTTGCCGGTTGAAATTGTTTTTACGCCTCTTGTCTTTAACTTTAACTTTTAGCATTATTCATTTCATTTAATGTTTTGCTGTACTTAATATTGTTGTTGTTGTTGTTGCTGTTGCTGTTATTTTCTGCTTAATTGTAAATAGACTTGTACAGCATAGAGAACAAGCAGTAAATAGCAAGCAGTGAGCAGCGGGCAGCAAGCAGTGAGCAGTGAGCTGATCAGAGCAGAGCAGCGACCTCCCAAGCGGCGACAGCAGCAGCAGCAGCTGCTGATAAGAGAGACAGCGATAAATTGCCCTGTGTGCTGCGCCCCAATCGATGATTGAATGTGTGAACAGTGTGAAAAGTGTGTGTGAACAGTGTGAGAACAGTGCGTGATTTTTACACTATATGATTGTATGACTCTCAGTATGTGATTGTAATTTCGTAAACTGATTAAATGCGCTATTACTTGCTATTTATATGCCAATAAATGTCTATAAATAAAATAAGTTTGTTATTGTTAGAATTTACAAGCATTTTTTTGATTATGATTATTAGTGCAATTAACTTTAATTGATTATTGAAATGGAAAAGAAATATAGATATGTACATATGTACATACATAGGGGATACGGGATATATTGAAACTTTAATTGAAGTAGTTCAAATGACAAACAATAGAAATTATATTCAAATAGAATAAAAAATAATAATGATCCCGTATATCTAGAGATATGAACATGACTAATGATATGCATATATAAATATTTACATATATAATATATATATTTATAATTTATTGCAATTATCGTTAAGTTTTATTGTTGTTGGTTTCACTTTGTCAACATTAATAACACTTGGTGACAATCAAAGTTTGAATCATAATTGGCTTAAGAGTAAGATGAGATGCAGCTGAAAGTGATTTGTAGAGAGAGAGAGAGAGAGAGAGAGTGAGAGAGAGAAAAGGAGTGCAAAAAGAAAAGGGAAGAAGTGGCAAAAGTGAAGGGGATTATAAAAGGGAAAATAAGTATTGAAGAGTCAAAAAGGAAGCAAAGGGAAAAGTGTAGGGAATATAAAATGGAAAAGAAGTGGGGAAGAAGTCAGGAGGGATACAAGGGAGACAAATAAGAAGAAAGAAGAAGGAAAAAATAGTTGCGAGAAGAGGGAAATTAAGATATAAAGGAAGAAGTAGAGGAACGAATGAAGGAAGAGTGTAGAAGAAGGAAGAAGACGGAATTAGTAATGGGAATAAATGAAGGGAAGACGAGAAAAGCAGAAAAAGTAGAGGGAAGAAGAAAGGGAAGTAAAAAGAAAAAAAAATGGGAAGAACGGAGAAGAGGAAAGAAAAATAAAAAAATGCAACGAAAAGTGGAAAGACGGCGGAACAAAACTATAAAGGAAAGTAGAAAGAACCCGGAAATAAAGAGGAAAGAATAAAGAAAAGAATAGTAAAAGAAAGAAACAAAAGGTAGAAGTAAGAAAAGGGGAGAATAAAATGCTCAATGCTGCATATAGAATGCAAGGCGAAAATGGCAAGCAAAGCAATTGTGCAACAAAGAAACAATAAAAATAAAAGTAAAAAATAAAAATAAAAATAAAAATGCGCAATTGAAATGAAAATAAAATAAACGCGAAATTCTCTAAAATTCGAAATTTTGTGCAATTGGCTGGCGGCGTGCGAAATTACGCTGCCGCGTGCTTAGAATGAATGTGAATGAAGAAGAAAATTAGAGGAGAAGAGTGGAAGAAGGGAAGAAAGAGAACAAAGGAAGAAGTTGGCGTGCTTTGAAATGTCAAATGTTAAAAATAAAACAAAAATAACAAATAATGAAAAAAAAAAATAAAAATAAAAATTAAATTAAATTAAAAATAAAATACACAAGTTTTTATTTAAACACACATAGAGAAAGAGAGATTTTTGCTTTCTCTCCTCTCACCTCTCAGTTCTCATTTCGCTTAAACAACACAAAGACACAAATGTAACACACACACAGACACACGCAGGCACACACACAGACAGACAGATAAATAGATAAAAAGTCTCGAATTAAATAACAAAAAATAATTCATTAAATAAAAAAAAAACAAAAATATATTTATGTATTTTTTAAGTATTTTGGTTGTCGTATTATTAGTTGAATCATAAACAAATTACATTTTTTTTTTTTTTTTTTTATTGTTATTTATTAATATAATCAAAATTCTTGTTATCAATTTTATCAACAAAAAAAAAAAAAATATAGGAATCAAAAGGATATTTGAAAGGAAATCAAAGAAATAAAAGAAGTTGAAAAAATGGGTAAAGCACAGAGCAAACGTTCAATTGATATTACAACCGATCCGAAGAAGGTTGGCGAAGGCGGCAATGAGGTCGCCGGCAAAGTTGAGAAAATCGAGGATCTTGATCAGGCGGCATCGGCAGCAGCAGCAGCAGCAGCCGTTAATGGTGATGCAGCAACACCACAGGAGAAGAGCGAAGATGCAGCTGCCGCTGGCGAGGTAAGTGTAAAAATCAAATTATATAAAGAAAAATTAGAGAGACAAATTTTTAATACATCTTTACGTTTATCATAGAAAAAGGATAATGAGGAGAACTCTGAAAATGACAAAGATTTAACAACTGAGAAAAATGCTGCAGCTGGCGATGCAGCAGCAACTAAATCTGATGCTGCTGCTACAGCAGCTGGTGATGCAGCAGCTGAAACTGTCAAGGATGATGCCTCTGCTGCTGCTGGCGGTTCCTCGCCAAAAGATGGCGCTGAAGAAATTTCACCATTAGCTGATGAAAGCATCAAGTCCAAGTCCAAGAAGGATAAGGTGAAAAAGAAATGGTCCTTCCGCAGCATTTCATTTGGCAAGAAAGATAAACAGAAGCCAGCCAAGGCTGAGGAGCCAGTGTCACCAACAGCAGCAGCAGCGACAGCGGCTACAACAAATGGTGAAAGTGCAGCAGCAGCAGCAGAAGGAGCAACAGCCGCAGAAGGTGCAACAGCAGCAGCAGCAACAGAAACTGCTGAGGTAAATTTTTAATTTTTTAAATGTTTAGCAACTTTTATAAATAAAATTTCTGTAAAATTTTGCAGCCAAATGCAGATGCAGCACCCGCAGCACCCGCAGCAGCAGCAGCAGATGCTGATGCGACGGCCAAGATTGAAGCGAAACCCACTGAAAATGGTGCAGCCAGCGAAGCAGAGAAACAACAAGAACAACAAAAGGAACCGGAACAACAAGTAAATGGTGATGCTGCACCAGCAGCAGTTGAAGAAGTTGCCAAAACGGAAACAACAGTAACAGCAACAAGCACAACAACAGCAACAAGTAGCAGCACCAACAGCAGCACAAATGCCACCGAATCGACAGTTGAACCAACAGCAGCAGTAGCAGCAGCAGCACCACCAGTTGAAGCCGAAACTACTGAAATTGTTACCAATGGACATGCAACAGCCACCGAGGAAGCAGCAGCAGCAGCAGCAGTGCTAACCAATGGCGGCGATAAAAATGGTTTGACAGTCGAATCACCAATTGAACCAGAGGCAACCATTAAAAATGGCGATAATGTTGAAGAATCAGCGGCAGCAGCAGCACATCATCAGAATGGTGATGCCACAAATGGCATTGAAGAAGAGAAGAGTGTAAGCAGCGAGAATAATGAGAATAATGCAACCACGCCACCACCAACACCTGTTGCCGAGCAGTCTGAGGCCGAGCTAATTAAGAACAAGTCGCAAATTGAGGTAAAACAAAACAACAACAACAACACCAATACCAATACCAACACTGTAAATACGAGTACAACACCAACAACAACAACAACAACAGAAACAGAGAACAACACAACAACAACAACAACAGTAACAGAAACAGAAAACACTGAGACAAAGACAATTGCAGCCGCAGAGTTAGTTCAGACCCAACAACAACAACAACAACAACAACAAAATAACACAACAACAACAACAATACCTAACACCAACACACCAACAACAACAATTGTCTCTTCTCTTAACAACAACAACAACAACAACACGAATACAAACAACATATCCCAAATACAGGACAATGAGAATGCCAAGACCAAGACCCAAACAAGCGTCATCGCCGATGAGGAAGAGCAAGTTGTTGCTGCCATTATAGCCGCCGTTGGTGATAATAACTCTGATCTTGAAACTGATGCTGATTCCGAGGGTTTCGTTGTCATTACAACATCTCAAACTGAAACTGAAATTGAAGCAATTCCCGTTTCTGTTTCTGTTTCCGTTGACGCTGACGTTGACGTTTCGATTCCCGTTTCCTCCATTTCCCCTGTTTCTGAAAAATCTGAATTAGTTGCCGTATCCTCAGCTGAAATTGTTAATGATAGCGCTGATGTTGAAGTTGAAACTGAAACTGAAGCTGAAACTAAAGCTGCTGCAGTAGTAGCTGATAATAATGATTCTTCAATTATTGTTGAATCAATGCAACCGCCGCCATTACCCAAATCCCCGCCACCATCACGTGTATCAGCCTTTGCCTTGACCACAGACGTTGACGATGACCAAGAGGAACAACAACAACAGCAGCAACAGCAGCACCAGCAGGAGTTGGAGGCGGCAGCAGCAAAGCTTGAAGAGCAGCAACAAAAAGTGAATGTTGAATCTGTTGCTGCAACAGTTGCTGATGCTGCATTATTGGCTGAAATTAAGCAAGAGGCAAATGTTATTATTAATGAAATCACTGAGCAGGCGGCTGATATTGTAACTGTAAAGGAGAAAGAGCAAGAACAAGAACAAGAACAAGAGCAAGAGTTGCCCATAGTTCAACATGTCGAGACACGTATTGTCACTGACATTGATGAAGATGATGTTTATGTTGATGAGCAGAATGTTGAGACAACAGTTGAAGCAGCAGCGCCAGTAGCAGCAGCAGAAGCAGCAGCAGCAGAAGCAGAAGCAGCAGCAGTTGTAGTAGAAGAAGCTGTAAAAGAAGATGAACAAGTAGTTACAGAAGAAACAGTTACAGAAGAAACAGTTACAGAAGAAGCAGTAAAAGAACAAGAAGCAGTTAAAGTTGAAGAAGAAGAAGCAGTTAAAGTTGAAGAAGAAGAAGCAGTTAAAGTTGAAGAAGAAGAAGCAGTTAAAGTTGAAGAAGAAGAAGCAGTTAAAGTTGAAGAAGAAGAAGCAGTTAAAGTTGAAGAAGAAGAAGCAGTTAAAGTTGAAGAAGAAATAGAAGCAGTTCAAGAATCAAACATTGTAGAAACACTTGTAGAAACTGTTGATGAAATTATTGCCGAATCAGCAAAAGTTGCTGAATCCATGAAACAACCGATTGTCCAGCTCCTTGAGCAATTAATTCCTGATGATGATGATAAAACGCAAATTGAGTTGAAAAATGAAGTAGAAAAAGAAGCAGAAGCAAATGTCGAATTAAAGAATAAGAATGATGATGAAGAAGAAGAAGATCTTGTTGATGTATTAAATAGACTCAGTTTGCATGAGAAAGATATTGTTGCCGATGATATAATTGATAATGTGCAGCAGCAGCAGCAGCAAGTGGAGGAAAATAACGATAACATCAACAGCAGCAGCAACAGCAACAGCAATAACAGCAGCAGCAGCAGCAGCAACGAAGATAAGAAGTGCATAACGAAAATTGGCATTGATGATGTAGCGGCTATTGAACATGAGGTGAATAACAACTACAACTACAACAACAACAACATTCGAGTTCACCACACAAAATAATTTAGAACAAAATTCGTCGCCAGTTGAGATCAGTCAATAATTTTCTGCATTTTTTTGGGATCTTTGTCTAATATTCATTTGTTTATTTTTAATTTTTTTTTTTAATTATTCGCTGTTTCTCTCTCTCTCTACGCTCTCCCCCACTGTTCTCTCTCTCTCTGTCTTTCGTATACTCGCTCTCTGTGCTTTATATAAAAATGCATCAATATATTCAAGTGTGTTGTTGTTTTTGTATGCTTGCTTCGCCTTGCCTTCTTGCTCGCTCTTTAGCTCTCATGAAAGCAGTTGAGAAACAAGCAGTAGACCAAGCAGTAGTCTGTTATTCTGTCCGTGAATGTTAATGCTAATGTTAAATGGTTGTGTGGTGTCTCTGCTGCCGCGCTGCCGCCCTTTTATATCACTGTTAATATATTCACTGTTGTTTGTTTACTTGCTCGCTGTTAACTTCCTTTGACTAACTGTTAATAATGATAACATTTTGTTATTTTTTGCATGATTTTTCTCTCTCAGGTGTAAATGTTTTATTAAGAATGGAATGCTACTAAAAAAAAAAGAACAAAAAATTGACAAATATGTTGGGCAATTGTATATAAAATAAAAAAAAAGAAAATAGTTGTAAAATAGTTTGTGGCTCGTTTTTTATACATAATATAAATTGCACTTTTGGCATTTAACAAAAACTCAAACGGATTTCTAATCTACCCATCTCTCTCGCTCTCTTAATCTCTATCCTTCTACTTTCCACCCATACACAAACGCACGCATACTCTCAAACATACACACACATATATATATATATATATATATTCACACACACAAACACTACAAAGTCTTAACTGATCTAACAACTCTGTTTGGCCGCAGTTAACGCAGACTACACAACTTTAGCTGTAAAAATTATTATTTAACTAAAAAAAACAGTTGCCATTTTTCATAATTTTTTTTTTGTTTTTTCGCAATATTCTGTTTGTTGTTATTTTTTTACCCAATTTTTATTTGTTGTTGTTGTGCTTTAAGTTAGTTTGCTTTTTTTTTTGCTTTCTCTTTGTGTACATATTCACATTTCGAGTTTTTAAAACAAAAATTTTTCATTATGAAATTTTTTTTAAAAAAAATTGAATTAAAATTTTGTTTTTTTTTTCATTTGTTTTTAGGATATCGCTAAGGATCTAAAGGAGAAGAACGCTGCGGTTGATGTTACAACACAAGATCTGGCCGTGACATGCGAATAATACTAATAATTATTATATATATTACATATTATTAAAAAAAAAAAAAAAAAAAAATATATAAGAAAAAAAATACAAAAAAAAAAAAAACAAAAATAAGAAAAAACGCAACGTAAACAAAAAATCAAGAAAACACAATTAAACGATAAATACGAGAGAGCAACAAAAAAGCAAAATACATTTTTAACATTTACATATTTTAATCATTTTTGTACGAATTTCATATCCCTAATCCAAGATTACACATGAGCATATATTCAATGAAAAACTAAAAAAAAAAAAACAAAAAAAAAACATTAAAAAACAACAAATGGCAGAAAATACACTGAAAAATAATAAATGCATCGATAAGCCAAGCCCCACAATCATATCGGTTTATCGTTGAACGAAGATGATCGATCGATCAAGACCACCAACAACAACAACAACACCACCACCACCACCAGCTGCCACCATAACCACAATCATCATCAACACCAACACGCAACACGAATTTTCCACCACAAATAAAACTTTAACTCCGACTGCAAGCAAAATTTGTTGTGGAAAATAATTCTCACCAAGTGATGGTCCAAAATTTAAAAAATTGATGCTGATGTTATACATTACATTACAACAGTTACAACAATATTCGTATAATCCATCAACACGCATTTATATACATACACACACACACACACACCTACACACACATACACGCATACATACCATTGTCATATTGATGATCATGAGATAAGCAAAATGAGAAAGAATGAAAATGAAAAAAATATTCATCATTGAATTGATGATTTGATGAATTTTTTTGAATAATTTCTACTATACATTTAACTGTAAGTTCTAAGAAATTTGTAAAGAATTTTTGACGAAATATTGGATAAATATATATTATAAAAATATTAAAAAAAACTCCAAACAACAATTATGCTCGACTGAGAACTGAACTTTGAGCTTTTCATATATACTTATACATATATATATATATATATATATATATATATATATGAAAATGAAATGGTAAAAGAAACAGAAAAACGAATGATAAGAAAATGATTGAGAAACGCTAAGTGAAGAAAAACAAACGCAACTGTTTTTTTTTTTGTTTTCAAGTTTTATAAACTTTACAAGTCTCGCTTTAATGCATAACAAAATGAATTTTTTTTTTTTCATATATAAATACAAAAGTTAATTATTTTTTTTTTATTTTTCAACAATTCTTAGTTTGATGGTAAATTTGTTTTATTTATTTTATTTTATTTTATTTTTTTTTTTTTTTTAGTATTTTTGTTTTTTGGTTTTATATTTTGTTGCGTAACAAAGTGTTACAAAAATATGAATATAATAACAGTGGTGATAAACGCTAAGTTTAATTATTAAATTACATACTAAATAGCGTAACAAAATGTTACTACAAGAAAAGACAAAAAAAAAAAAAAGAAAACTACTAAAAAGCTTAAATCGAAGCTTCTAAAGCAAAAAGAGCGCTCTTAATTTTGCAACTTAATACAATGAATTTACAGTAAAGAGAGAAAAAAAATATGAAATTATAATTAATTAAATAAATTAAAGCGTTGCGCAACGTAAATGAAAGAAGAATGATGCAAGAATCCTAGCAAACAAAAAATGAAAATGAAAGCATACTTAGCATTTATAGAGCAAAAAAATAATAATAATAATAATAACAGAATAATAATAATAATATGTGAAACATAAAGATCGTTTCCAAAAAAAAAAAGAAAAACAAAGTAATTAATAATAATAATTATCAAGGAAATACAATAACGTTTCTTAATAGTTTTGGTTCCTTTGCTTGTTTAGCCAAAAAAAAATTGAAATATTTGAACCCATGAAAAGAAAAAAAAAATAACAAAACAAAACAAGTTGGCAGCACCACCAACTGAAATTCAAGTGAATTTTAACAGCTTACAAAAAAACGTTGATTTGTTGTTGTTGTGCTGAGTTCTTGTTGTTTACGACGCTGTGCGACAACATTGCGAAACATAAAGACGGCGCCAAAAAGAACATAGATGCTGGAGAGCAATACGAGCATTGGAAATGAAAACACAACATGTGCTGTCTTCAATTGTGGCTCTAATGCATTTGGTCGTATTGGTACATATACGCCTGTAAGAAAAAGAGAGATACAAGACGTTAGAAGAGAATATTTGAAAGTAACTGAAAGCTAAGCTAAGCAGCAGCAGCAGTTGTAGTAGTCAATGTACACTGCTTGCTTAGTTCACCTCAGTTGTGTTAAACTGCTTGTTGCACTGCTTACCATCCTCAGTCTTTGAATCGCAACGTTCGCCCACAAAGCCATCGGGGCAAACACAATAATTGAAACTATCTGGCATTGCCCAACGAAAACAGTTGCCTCCGTTAAGGCAAAAGTTTAAAGTGTATTCAATTTCACAGGGAAGTCTAAAGCTTAAGTCATCCGATGTTTTCGGTTTGCTAGCGCTTGTTGTTGTTCTTGTGGTTGTTGTTGTGCTGGGTATATTAGTTGTTGAAGCTGATGCTGATGTCGTTGATGACGTCGTTGTCGTTCTTGTTGTTGTCAAAGGTGTTGTTGTTGTTGATGTTGTTGTAATTGGTGTTGTTGTTCTTATAGCTGTTGTTGATGATGTTGCTGCTGCTGTTGTTGATGTCGTCATTGGTATTGCAGTTGCAAGTGTTGATGTCGTCATTGGTGTTGCAGTTGTTGTTGTCATTGTCGCAGCTTCGTTTAAATCCAAACTGGCAACATCAATGGTTGCCATTGGCGTTGTACTGTCATCAGGCGGCGGTTCACCCATTGCTGTTGTAGATATTAATGTTGATTTAACTGTTGTACTTTTTGTTGTTGTTGTTGTTGCTGATATTGTTGTTGTCTCTTCGTTATCAGCAGACCAAAGTTCTGTAGTGGTGCGATCATGCTCCGTTGTCGCAATCGATGCCAATTCGCCATCTAGATCAATTCCCAAGTCCGGCAACACTTTCAATATTTGTCCAGTGTCTATGGTGAATTTATCCGTTTCACTGGGCTGACCATCCACATCTACATTGAGTTGTCGTTGTAATTCCATTTGATTAACCAATTGGACTACATGCTCCTCAATTTGTAGTGTATGCTGGCGCAATAGTAAAATTCGGCTCGAACAACAATCTATCGCAAAGGACGCCAGTCAATTAAATCAGCAAATAATGTCAAAATGTAACATGCAAAGAGAGAAAGAGAGAGAGAGCGAGTGAGTGTGAGAGTAATTAGTAAACAGCTGCAGGTGCAAAACTGATCTGGCAACTCTATTGCCGTGTTTATAAATTTTTCGAGAGCGCGTTTTACCTGTCACTGTGACGATTGTTGACAGCACGAAAATTACTTTCAATATTAGCACTAATTGAATTTGCATTATTGGAAAACGCACGGAACGGATGCGTTCTTTATTTTTTATTATTTTTCGAAATTGGTCGGTTAGTTAAGATTTAAAAACTGATTGATATAATATAATAAACACACACTAAACACAGCAAGAAAAAAGTTCTTTAATCGTTGTCGGTAGTGGTAGGGGCTCTCACGGTCTTAAGGATCGAGCGGTGTATCGGCCGCAAATGCAATTTGGCGTCGCAACAAAAACGAAAACATATTAATAAACATTTGCATCCTCACACAATACACGCACACACAGACACACACACATACAACAACAACAACAAATCGCTGTTGTTGCTGCTGATGCGGCTGTTAATGGTGCTGATGCTGCTCCTGTTGTTGTTGTTGTTTTTTTATTTTACTGCAAAATAAAAATAGAATATTTTACGACATTTGTTTTATATACATGTTTTTTTTTTTTGATTTGGCAGCACATTTTCTGTCACACCATACACGTACACACACACACATAGACACACGTACAGAGAGAGTCACACAACAAAAACAAAAATTGCTTAAACGCTTTTTATAGCGCAAAATGGAATGAAAACTGAACAAAACGCACCGTAGAATTTATTTGACTTTTAATAACTGAAAAGTTCAGTTGACAAAACATTATTAATTACTGAATATTACTTTAAATATGCATTTGTAATCAAAATAATTAATTAGTTAAGGCGCTAAGCGCTAAAGCTTCGTCAATACATGAGACGTTGTTGCGCGAACGTAGGATAAGAGACTGAGAGAAAGAAAACAGCAGACGCGTGAAGATAGGTCAGAGCGCATATGAGAAAAGAAACAGTTGAAATTTTGCGCTCAGCATGAATGAAATAGTAGAAGAGGAGCATACGATAGCATAGGTTGTCAGACTGAGAGAGCAAGAACGAAAGTAAACGAACATGCGTTGCATTGAGAAGAAAGCAGAGAGCTTTAACGTTCGATATTGGCACAGTGGAAAAGATGTAAGATTAATGAAATCAATTTAAAGAGATCAATAATTAAATTCTGATAATATTTTTTCTTTCCCCCCAAACATCAAAATATATTAGAAAAACTGACATTTTTTTTTAACAATTTGTTGTATCATTTATTTCTTACATGTCAAATAGTAATTATTTTTTTTTTATCGCATTTATTTGAAATAATTAAACTTATTGTAATACACAATAAATTTAAAAATTCGTTATCATTTGTTTTTACGTAGTTCTCATGTTTATTTTTTGTTTTTTTTTTTTGTTTACTGAAATTTCTATTTGCTTGAAATTTGTTTGTTTTGTGTTTTTTCATTATGTTTTTATTTTTTTTTTATTTTATTTTTGTATTACATTAGATATATATTTATATGTATGTATGTATATACGACATCACTTTTTCGTAATTGATATTTCTCCTATGCAATTCTTGTATTCCTATATAAAGCAATAAATAACTTTGTTTTTAAGGGGTTTTCGGCCTAATAAATGTTGTGCACTTTTCCCCTTTCCCACGACATTCCACGATTTTCACATCATTTTTATGACCCTATACAGACTTAGTTTAAATGTTTAAAATGTAGTTATATATTTTTCTTCTTCATTCAATCATTCTTTTTTTTTATGCATTTTTTTTTTGTTTTTTTGGTTTTTTTTTCATTTCGATTTATCTTTTGGTTTTTTTTGTTTCATTTCGTTTACTATACACAAATATACAATATTTACATACACTAACAAAATTAACAAACTTAAAAGTAGAGTAGAAACAAAAGCGATCAATTTGTGATGTAATCAAGCGTGGAATTACATGCATACATATGTACATCAATTGTATGTATGTATATATGTATAGATGTATTTGTTTGTGTGTGTGTGGAATGTGTTTAAGTATGTGTGTACATACTAATATGTACTATGTACTTTCTCAAGCTACCCAATATTTAAATTATTTATTATGTTTTTTTTTTTTGTTTAACTAAATTGAAAAATCTTGAGCAAATCGTGTTACAATTAGTAAAAAGTATGGAAAAATTAGTGCAAATGCTTTGAATGCAGTCAAAATCAAAAAGCTTGTGACATGGACAACACTGTGCTCAAGAAAGCTTTCAGTCACTTAACAACAGACAGCATGCTGTTAAGTTGGCGCGCTATTATGTTAACGCGCTGTTAAGTGTGTAGAAAGCTTTCAAAATGGCGTCGTTACTGCTACTGTTGCTGCTGTTGCTGAGGCTGCAATGTATGCTTCTGCTATTGCTGCTGCTGCTCCTGTTGTTGTTGTTGTTGTTGTTGCTCTTGTTGCTGTGCAGCTGCGAGCAGAAAATTGCGCGACTGCATTTCAAAATAACGCAAAAGCAATTTCGAGTATCAGTAATGTACGCCCGGAGTTGCCGTTGGATTTGTAACTGGATTGACGCTGGCATTATTAGAATTAGATGTTGGCCCACTTCCACTTCCACCGCTGCCACTGCCGCTGTTATTATTGTTGCTATTCGCAATGTTGTTATTGTTATTGTTGCTGCTGCTGTTGTTATTGTTAATGCTGGTATTATTTGTGCTACCCGAATCGCCAATCCATGAATCGGGACTAGGCGGAAAATCAGGATAACCCTGATCGGGACTAGAATCGTTACTAAGATCCGATACATTGTTGCTACTATGCAGGCGATGATGTGATTTATTTGGATGCAAATTTGAACCTACAGCATGATCTATATAATAATAAAGAAAACAAATAAGAATTACAAAAATTAACAATGTAAAATCATAAATCATTAGCTTACCAATATTTGTATAGACAATATTGTCAGGATATGAACCGAATGTATGACTTTGACCCACCGCTGGAGGCGAACGACTACTTGGTGGATACTGCGAGGGACTCGAGCTGCCATGCAAATAGGAACCTCGTATACTGTGCGGTGAGGCACCTTCATCCAGTCCCAAATTGACGGTGCTATAGCTATCGTTGCTAAGATCTATATTGGACGAAAGAATATAGAAAGTTGTACATGGGGAAATCTTTAAAAAATTGTATGAAGTTTTTGATTAATTTACCATTATGACTGAAACTATCATAATCGACTTTAAGGTCATCCTTGTCAAGGAATTTATCCGTGCGAGGCGAACAGTTGCCCTTCATTGAACGGAAATATTGACTCCAGCGCGTGCGTCCTGCATCCTTTTTCAGTCGCTTCTCTTTGGCGCGTCTAAAATCATATATATATATATCGATTATGATCGTGTATAGATAATTATAATCTTAACATTTAATGCAATTTTTTACCTATTCTGAAACCACACTTGCACAACTCGCATATCCAGGCCCGTATCCTGTGAGAGCTGCTCACGTACATGTCGGGCGGGTTTCGGACTATTATTATATGCAGTTTTCAGTGTTTCTAGCTGCTTGGCTGTAATTGTAGTGCGTGGTCGCTTATTTGGCTGATCGCCATCCAACGAGCCATCCAAATAGAGACCTAATCCCCAAAAAAAAAAAACAAAGGAAAAGTATTATTTTAATAAGTTCAAAATTCAAAGTGAATTTGGTATACAAACCCTTTGCCTTGGCCTCCTCATAGTCGCGCTTACAGATGAGTTTACGATCCTCCATTAGATAAAATTCATCACCCGTATTGAGTGTACGCGAGCACATGGCACACAGGAAGCATTGAAGATGATAGACATTATCCTGGGCGCGACGAACCACTTGGGTTGGCGGTATTCCCATATCACAAGCGGAACACTTCGTACCATAACGTCTGTTCGACCCGAACATTGGCAACGGGACAATGAGAGATTTTCATTAAACCAAACCGGCAACAATTTAATGATAATTTTACACTCAGGCATAAATCCTGTGTGTTGCAATTTAAGAAATTTACTTACTTGAAGAAGTCTTCCTTGCAAAACAGTTGACCATTTCGTGCAAAACACTTATCGTTCAACTGGGCGTGGCATTCGCTACACTGTAAACACTTGGCATGCCATGTCCGTTCTAGTACTTTGAGTATAAAGCGATCCAGGATCAGTTCGTGACAACCGCCACATTTTGGTATCGTTGCTAAAATTATGAATATAAAGAAAAAACAAATTTATAGCAGATACAATGATGTTAATATTATTAATGGATCTTATATTAAATATATATATATATATGTATATATAGATAATAATATATACTATACATATATTGATAATATCGATGAATATACAAAATAGAATTGATATTCCAATCGCAATCGCTAACTATGAGTTCTTTACCCATATCCATTTCCATTTTTCGTATTTTATTTTTCGAGAATTTCTATTTTAATATTTTAGTTTTCTCGTAAATGAAATCTAAACGAAATTTTAATTGAGCTATTTGTTAATAATTTGAAACTGCTTTGTCGTCTATTTAAAAGCTGTCATTATACATATAAAAATTTAAATGGGGGATATAAAACATTCAGAGGTTTGTTTTCAAGCTAAATGTATTTATGTTCTAGAATTATATTATGAAAATTATATATACATATATAATTCTATTAGCGATTATTAAATGAAATATGCTAAGAATATATTATATGAAATATATTAATATATATATTAAAACTTACTATACAAACTTTACTTTATTATATTAAATTTTCAATTATTTACTATAAATCATTTTGCAAATAACGATTCTACTTCTTCTCCAAAATTCAATAAGATTAGCAATGATATATTTAGCATATTCGTAAGTTCCGACAGAAATTTTAAATATATCCTAAATGTATTGTAATCTATAACTTTTCGAACAAATCAAAATCAAAATCATAGCAATATTTGTCTATTACTTTTAATTTAATGAAATTTTAATTTATAGATTTTGTAATTTATACAGAAAAATCAAAGATAACGAATTAAATTTTACAATTTTTTTTTAATATTTGTTTTTAAATTGTTTTTTTATTAATATTAAAAATTAGTTTCATATTAATTAAATTATAATTATTTTAATTATGCTTTGATTGATTTGTTTTAATTTTTTTTGATTTTTAATTGATTAAGCTTCTATTAAAATTATTGTTAAGCTTTAATGATTCGGACTTATCTGCAGCTTTACGAATAAAAAAATTATCAATATATTTAATTATAATTTAATTTATTTAGTTGTCTTTAATTTTGATTTCGACACATTAATTTTCTATTATTATGAATTTGAAAATGTTTTTGTTTATATTTAATGTAGATTTTTTTAATGATTTTATATAAAAAAACAAGCGTTTAATGGGAAATAATTATGAAAAATAATTGTAATTAAAAATATAGAAAAAAAATATATTTTATGTCTTTATCCTCTTGCATTCTGGCTAAACTTACACAATAGAAACTCTGGCAATTGACTTAAGTTAATTGGCGGTACGCGATCGTCACATTTGCCATTGGACATAAAGTCACTTTTGAACATCATTAACTTCAAAAGTTCCATGCCTAATGTTTCCAATATTATATGGATAGGCAATATTAACATATATTTGTTTAGATCACGTTAACGAGAAGTTGTTCTTTTGAAATTTGTGTACACATTCATCATATAACATTATTCAATAGGCACATTTTGTATATTTAGCCTTTGATTTATTTATTTATTATTTTCTTTTTACTTTTTACACTTTCGATGCGCACGATTGGCGCATGGCCATTGGCCGACGGTGATGATAACAACGACGACGGCGACGACGACGACGAAAGCAATGGCAATGGCAATGGCGACGGAAATAGCGAAGCAGCACGCGAGGTAACGATAACGTTTTTACCGTTACCTACAACTTTTTGCAGCGTTTTTACAATGCGTTCAACGACGTTGACGACCGAGCGCTCATATAGCAAGTGCGGCGGCGTCGGCGCTTGGAAAGCAACTGACGAACCGCGCTGCTTTGCTTTGCAGTCATATGTTCTAGCTAGCTGGTGGTGAGTGAAGGTGGCGTAGACTCACACACACACACACACACTCACGCACACAGAGAGCGAGAGAGCGTCTACTATCTTGTTGCTGACATAATCACGACAACAGCCCAACCCTTAGAAATCAGACTGCAATTCCAATTGGAAAATGCTGCTGCACCCTGTGCTATTTTGTTATATTGTTGTTTTTACTGCTGTTGTTGTTGTTGTTGTTGTTGCTGTTGTTCATATTTTTGCTTTGCCAGTTTTCCAAGTTTCCCTTATTGTGTGTCTTTTGGCACAACAAAAACAATTGAGTTTGGGTTGGTCGTTCAACAACAGCAAGAACAACAGAGAGAATATCAACAACAACAACTGCGAGAACAATAACAAAAACAACAGCAAGCATTTGGCGGGGAAATTGCATTGTAACACATTGCTTTTACTCTTATCTGTCTCTGTGTGTATCTGTGTATGTTTCAGTTTTTCATTTTATTTGCAATCTCTGTGTGTATGTGTGTGTTTGCGTGTCTTCGTTTGTGTGTGTTCGTTTGTTTGTGTATTTATTGTTGTTGTTTTTTTTTTTTTTTTTTTGTATTTATGCCTGGGATTGGTTGTTTTGTGTGCGTCGACGTTGCGCCGTCGCCTGAACTTTTCGGGGAGTGGTCTCAAAGCTTTTTCAGCTTTTTTCGCTCACTCGTTTTGCTAAACATAAAATTTTTCGTTCTCTATCACTCTCGCATTCGCCCATTCTTTTGCATTTTCATCTTTCTCTCTCTCTCTCTCTCTCTCTCTCTGTTCTTTCTCGTTCGCACTAACTACTGTCTGCTTTCAATGTATTGCGAACTTGTACGTGCACTAAAAATATACATTAACTTGTTTGTATGCGTGTGCTATACACACACACACATACATATTATTTAGCTGGCATATATATATATATATATATATGTGTATGTGTGTGTGTTGTGCTGGTTGTGTCATTGTTTAACAGTAAAAATGACCTTAAATTTTGTTAAATTTTTGTCTGGTCGCCCAGAGTCGATTGACTGACTGACTGTTTGTGCGGTATGGCAACTCTCTCTCTCTCTCTCTCTCTTTCATACACAATATTATTTCAATTGCTTTCGCCTCGTTGTGTCCGCTGCTACTGCTACTGCTGCTGCTGCTGCTGCTGCTGTCTATTTCATTCTGTCTCTTTTTTTCTCTCATTCTCTCCTTCTTCTGCAGCTCGCTGATTGACGTTTTTTGCGTTTTGATGGCACTTGCAGTGCCAGAAATGACAAAATGTGACCTAACCTCATATTGCAATTGAGTTTTGAATCAACACAGCGACAATGAGTGTCTATGTATGTGTGAGTGTGCTTCTCTGTGTATTTAAACATGCATAAGCATGCAAAAATATTATTATGTGGCATACTTTTAGGTACATTCAACTTAAAGCAATAAACAAACTGTAAAAAAATTCAATTTCAAGTAATCACAAGTTGGCGAAGAATTTTAAGTAAAATTCGCATTCGCTATCGAAGACGTTTAAATTTATGTTTTAATCGTGTGAACTATGGAACAGAAGCTAAAAGCTCAAACAAACAAAACAAAAAGAGCTCTGAGAACACTTCAATGTCTGTTCGTGTGTGTGTGTGAGTGTGTGTGTGTGTAAGCGTTTATGTGTGTTTGTATGCATGTGCTGAGCCTGTAAGCTTAGATTCAGGGACAAGCAAGCAGTGTGCTAAGGTGAAAAGAGAGCAGAGAGCAGAGAACAGAGAACAGATGTGTCAGCAGGTGGATTGAGTCTGAGCTGGTCTGGTCTGGTCTGAATGGGACTTAAATATGCCAAAATGCTGAAAGCAAGTCGTGAAATCTGCACCAAAAAAGCTGCTCAAAAACATTTTTCAAAGTCTAAATCGTTAGAGCTGCCTCTCCTACTTTTCTTTTATGTACATGTATGCATGTATGCATGTATGTGTGTGAGTGTACATAAATGTTTGTTTATTTGTTTAGGCTAGGCTTAGCAACTTCTGAGCAAAGCTCTCTTTGCTCTCATACTCTCTTGCACTGCTTGCACTGCTTGTTTTTATATTCATATTATATTTTACAATATGTTACTTTGTGTTTTTTTTGCCTTTACAAATCTAAAATTCATATAGTCGAAAAAAAAAAAATTGGCATTTAGAATTGCACACATGCTGCCACATGCTTGTTGCATAATCGCCAGATAGTGCCATAGAGCAGCAGTAGAGCAACAGAGAGACAAGTGCTACACAAGCAACTTGCAATTCAACAGAGAGAAAAATATATAAGAAGAAGAAGAAGAAGAAGATAGAAAAAACACCCGCACACTTAGCCCAACACAAATGACAACAACAACAACAAACAACAACAACAATGATATTACATGAACATGGCCATGTCGTAGGTTGGGGGATGCAAGCAGTCAAAAGTAGCATAAAACGCCCCAACAAAATGGCTGGCATTTTAGCCTCGTTTTGCCAGGCTTTGCTTTTGCCTTACGTTTGCCATGCTTTTGGCCATAATGTCGATGTCGATGTCGACTGTGACGTCGACTGCGACGTTAACGTTGCTTGTACGAAATTCACTTGGGCTTTAGACTGTCTTGTAGCCTGACGTTAAAACTTCGAAAGCGCCACGTTTGTGTGGCTTTTGAAGCTTTCGTTTATTTGGCTTGGCTTTAGCTCTGTACATATTTCCTACATTTTTCGCCAACGGCTAGTCAAGACTTTCAAAATGCTTTAAATGTAACTCGCACATATGTATGAGATGTCTGTATGTATGTATGTATGTATTGTATGTACATATGTATGTACATATGTATGTACATATGTATGTATGTAGATATGTATATAAATTGTACATAAATTTATATATATAATTGCACATAAGTATATAATTTCTATGTATTTGTAATTTGAACATTCATACATATAAACATAACTATTTTATTTGTCTATTTTGTTATTTTGGCTGCAGTTGACATAAGCTTCATCAATATAACGGTATATTAGTACATAGTTTAATACTAATACAGTTTTCGAGTCTACAATAATGTTGCTCTAAAAACATTTCTATATATGTTCATAAATATTTAATCACAATTATGTTAAATAAACAACGAAGAAAGTTACAATCAAGTGTGCTCGACTATATGATACCCGGTACTCCAAAAATAAAATTTGAAAGCTGCATAGCTTCTGATCCAAAATCACACAGAGTTTCTGTATTAAAGGTATTCCAAAATTCACACCCATAAAGCATTATTTTGCCTATGATCGATTTCTGGAGGCGATAGGAGAAAAAAACTAAAACAAATTTGTTCTGACTGGAACTTATACAAGGGCTCGAGTTCTTATAATCTCCGAAATTCAGGCTTGCATATAGACGTAGAAATGAACATGGTCCAATTGTTTCGGCTCTTGATCCTGAGCAATATATATATTCTCTGAGGTTGGACATGCCATCGTATTTGCTGTTGTCACAAAGTCATTATACCTCTACATACCCTATGCTTACCGGGTATAATAAAAACAATTGAAAGCAAATACTTTAACATGATGCTATATGCACATATTTAATTTTGCTAACGTTTTGCTAAAACAAAAAAAACTTTTGATTGATTTAGCATAAATAAATATTTGGTATATTTCACTAATATTTATTTTATTATTACACTAAATTAACTTTATTTAAGCATTTACCGTTTTGCCGTGTGTTGCTAAAGCTTTAAATCCAAAGCTACTTTTATATAAAAAACTCCCTTGGGTGCACAATAAATGTTCGGACGCTCAGGACACTGAGGAAGCTCCGTTAGACGGTTAACACAATTAATTTAAAAAAAGCAAAAAAAAGCAAAAAAAAAAACAAGAAAAAAAAACTGAAGCTAAAGAAAAAGTTGCCGAGCATCTATTTATATTTCTTGCAAAACTTTAGTGGAAAATTGAAACTTCTCGACAATATTTTTTATATGTTAAGTGATTTAAAACTTTGACAGGCGCCAGTCGTCCGGCACATAAAGTGCTTTAACTTTTTACTTAAAATATTCATTTAAATAAAGTTAACTAAGTTTATTAATATTATATCAAATTTCTTGGATTTTTATTTTGTTTCTATAGAAAATATATTTTAAAAATTAGTTGCAAACATTTTTAATATATTTTCAACTGCAAAAAAGTATGCTCTAAAAAATTATTTAAATTTATTAAATATACGAATAAATGGAAAACTTTTTTTTATACAAAAAGTTAATTCTTGCACTATTAATAATATGATATAGTAGTTCGATTTGCATCAAATTTGGCTGACACGTGTGAGTTAGCACTAAACTTAATTCAGCCGTCAGTTTCAGCCGGATAGCTTAGGGAACAAAAATGACTTTATATAAAAATTCTATTTTCGATGGATCTTTCCTGTAGCAGCTATATGATATAGTGGTCGGATTTAAACCAAATTTATAGGAGATGTGTATGTCCTCATTTAACTGAAATCCTGTTAGTTTCAGTCGAATAGCTTCAAATTAAAAAAAAACACAATTTTCGGCCGATCTTTCCTATGACAACTATATGATATAGTGGTCTGATCTGACGAGTTCCGACTTATATACAGCTTATGGGCATAGGGGAGTATGTATGTCAAGGGTCATTGGGATAGCTTCAAAACTGAGAGTAAAGTTTTGGATTGGAGACATACGGAGGGACATATTGTGGATGGCTGCAGGGACGGATAAACTGACATGCAGACGATGCTGATCAAGAATATATATACTTGGAGTATGACCAATATATATATATATATATATATATATACTTTTAAAATCTATCAAAATTCAATTTTTGGCTGAAAGTTACAGAGATTATACAGGGATTATCCAAGTTAATTCTAATAGTAAACATTTAGAATATATTATTATAATATATGTATGTATATTAAACATACAATTAACTATCGTAGTATAGTATGTTATTTATTTAGTTAGTATTTGTAGTATAGTTAGTGCAACATTTGTAGCTATTAGATTGACAACTTAATTAGCTGAACGTGCAACCCTTCAGTATATGTAACTATATATATATATATATATATATATATATATATATTAGTATCATTAGTGTGTGTAGGTGTGTGTGTGTGTGTGTGTGTGTGTGTGTGTGTGTGTGTGTGTGTATAAAGAATAGTTATAGTAGACAGAATGGTTGCTCCGCCTATTCCATTAGTCGCAAGCCAAACAAAGGAAACCATTTAGATAAAAGTCATCGGTCGCAACTCAAATAATCATAATCATCATAATAGAACCGTGTGCTATTTATGCCTTACCTATACATCCATATATATACATCCGATGTATATATATATATATATATATATATGTATATATATATAGTAAGTACACATTATGCGGGGCAGTGTGGGCGTGGGGTAAACTAAAAGTTATTACGCAATGCTATGCGATGCACTTCAAATCGAAAAAAAGGGTAAAACAAGCTAGAAAAGAGAGTGAGAAAGAGTGAGAGAGAGAGAGAGCGAGAAAGAATGATAGACATCATTGTCGAGGCTCGCGCGATAAAACATCGAAAGCACTCGAAAAGCATTAATAAAAAGGACATACTACAGCAGGCGAAAGGTATAAGCAGCAGCAGCAGCAGCAGCAGCAGTAGGCGGGGAAGAGATTGTAGGTGTGTGTGTGTGAGTGTGTGGTCAATGGTAAATGGACACACGTGAACTTTACACCTGGACGACTGACTCTTCGACTGATAGTTGCCTCATCGCGTGTCCGTTAGTCGTTTGGTTGCGCCACACGCATCCATTAGGATTCAAATTGCGCACGCGGTTGCCGCATCGGCCGCCTTTTTTTTTATGCGCTTTTCTTTTTTTGCCTTTTTACCTTTTTTTATGGCATGCGCTTGAGTGGGAGTTGGGGGGGGGGGAGAGGGGGTTGAAGTCGCGTATTGCACGCGTTGCCACTTTGCATAGCACAAAATTGCGGCGTCATCTGTTACGCAGTGCCAAGAGGCAGCAGCAACAACAAGAAGCTAGAGGCAAGAGTATCAGCAGAGTTAGAGGCCAACGACAGAGGCCGCATATTATCTAATTAGAGGCACTTCAAAACATTACAAAAACTTTTGCCATTTGAGGGCAGCTAAATAAGTGTCTTGTACGTCTATAAAAACAAAGTAACAAAAACAACAAAAACAACAACAACAACGAGAGCAACAACAATAGCAGCAGCAGTTAGAGCAAAAGAGAAAAGAGATGAATATTGACACTTGGTAATGGTCAGGATTGTGTGCAGGATTTTTCATTGTCGTTATTTTTTTTTTTTTTTCTTTTTTTGTTCTTTTTTGTTGGCATACGAATTTTGCTTAATGAGCGTTTTTTTTTCTACAGTAAATTGGCGGTTGAATAAAAAAAAAAAAGCGAAAGTTAAACAAAATATGTTTAAATACAGATTAAGAAGTTCTTAATGATGTTAATTAATTATGCATTTAGAAATTTTAGAGCAATATTCTTAAACTTCAGGCAAAGTTTTGATTGCTTTATAATTGTAATATTTTTATTATATAATAATGCTATGTAATCGATGCTATATCATAAATATATAATAATCATAAACATTTTTATTTGATCTGATTATTAGTTTATGTATCATAATCATAGAAATTTAATAGTCAAAGATAACATATTATATAATAATATTTATAGTTATAGTAATCATTATTATAGCGTTCAAAATATTATTATTATAACAATAAAAATATATACATTTTATTTTAGAATAATACAAAAAAAAAATAAAATTGAAAAAACATTAAAATTGTTATTAATATTATTAGAACTATAAATGTGGCATAAAAAAATAAAAGTTATTTTCAGAATATTAAAAAATGAATTAATTAATAATTTAATTTAGTTTGTAAAATTTATAATTTAATTTTAATTTTTAATTTTATAATTTAAAATACAATTTTTATATTTATAATTATTATATAATTTAAAAAAAGTGTTCAAAATTTTTTTAAAATTTGTTATAATATTCAAAATATATAAATTTAATGTATAAAAAATAAAGAATCTTAAAAAATTAATTAATTTATAAAATTAAAAATTAATTAAATTAAAAAATAATTTTTAATTTTATCATTTAATTTTAAATTTCCATTATAATTAAAAAAAAGTTTTCAAACAGTTTTTCATTTTTTTTTTGGAACTTTCAAAATTAGTTAAATTATTTTTAATTTTTTATATAAAATGTTATTAAATTAAAAAATTAAATCAATAAAATTTTTTTTATATTTACAATCTTATTATAATTATAGAAATATCAAAAAAATATGTAATTCATTTTTAGAATTTAAAAAAATAAATAATTATATTAATTAAAATCATTAATATATTTTAAAAATCATTTTTTCGTTATTTTTTTATTATTTGAATAATTTCTAAAATTCGAATAGATCGAATTTTCGCAATAGTTCTATTCAACAGTTTAAGCTCATTATTAGTAAAAGTAAAGTCATCATCGATTCCTAACACTGACAACACTGACGAGCCATGACAAATCTGGAAAAAATTTTCTGCTTAATCAATTTGAAGAATGCGAGAGGGAGAAGAATAAAAACACTTTTGTGGCTTTTGACAAATGTTTCAACGGCTTTATGGGATTTTTTTTTTTGGGTATTTTGGACATTTTCTTTTTTTTTTTTGTGGGGGATATGAAATACGCGTTGGACGAGTGATATAAACTATTTATCATAAGAGTGTGGCGAGGATAATGCAGGAATATACACATAAATACATATAGAGAATGAGATAGGAAAGGGAGCGGTTGGGTTTTTGTGTTTTTTGGGTTGGCAACGCCCATTTAACGCAGTGCCTGGCAGCGCATCTGTTCCAAAGCATTTATCAAAATGTCAATGCAGCACTTAACCAAATCCATTAAGTAACTCCTCCAAGGGCCACCCGACTCACTAGACTCAAACCGACCCAAAAGCGACCGGGAGACCATGCAGACTGAAAGCCAACAAACGAGCGACGAATGTCGAGCGAGCGAACGAGCCGAGCAGAACCGAGACGAGACGAGACGAGCGATTATGTGCACGAGCAAGCGAATGAATGGTTGTCCGACCGACCGACCGTCCGACCGCCCACTCAGCCAGTCAGTCATGCAGTCAGTTTGTCAGTCTGTCACTTTTTCAGTTTGTCATGCATTCATTCATCTATTCATTGGCCATAAAAAGCACGCCCTGCAAGTCTCGGCTTCTTTCGGCTTTGGCTATTGTCAATCGCATCCCATACTCTATACGCTCGGCACTCAACAACATCGAACACCCGACCCCACCCCAATCTGTTGCGGGTAAATGCGTCCATTTAGCGGCAAACAAGCGACAGATCCGCTTGTAATCCTTTAAGTGTATGCAGTGGCAGTGGCATTGGCTTTCTCTCTCGCTCACTCACTCACTCACTCGCTCACTCACTCACTCACTCAAAGAAAGAAAGGCGGGACACAATTCGTTGTGCAACGCAGCAAACTCAACTTGCTCTGGTGACAGCAAGTGCAATAATTTGTTTGCAGTTTTTCCCGTTAAGTGCTCTATTTTGTACAAATGGAAACATCACAGCGATAACCTTACCAAAAGCCAGCTCGAAAGCATCAAACGCTAAAAGGAAAGATATGGGAAGTATGGCACGGATACGAAACGCAACGAAGGAAGCAAGGAAGGAAGGAAGGAATAATAAATAAATGAAGGCGAATGCGACGCGTTCAAGGGTTCGCACTGAGTATATTTATCCTGCCTCTGTTATTGTTGTTATTTCCCTAACGAAATCAATTCAACAAAGTCAAACAAAAGACTGTCGTCAGGGTGGCATGCACAGTATTCGTATGCCTTGGCTTTGAGGAGAGGCTAGAGACCATAGACTATAGACCAGAGGCACAGTCAAAGGCGCAAGCAGTGAGGCACTCGATAGATATTATCCAAGTGCTCTGATAAAGTCAACTTCTAGTATGGTAATACTGTCTGTATATAGAGCATAAATTGTTACAGTGGTACACAGCTATTAAAATCGAAATTCATAAATTTCTTAAGATACATATATAAAAAATATATAAAACTTTAAAAAATTTAACTTGAAGTTAAAACTTGATTTCAAATATTACAGTTTATTTTGAAAGTTTACAAATTTTATATTTTTAATAACAAATAAATAACAAATAAATTATACCTAAGAATGAATATATTTTGTAAAAATTTTGAAGAAAATATTCAACGATTTTTAATTTAATACAAATACAAAGATTTTTAGAAGAGAATTTTAAATTTTGAATATAAATTTATGAGATTTAATTTTTGGAAGAAAAATAAATATGTAAATTATATAGAAATTAATATTTTTTTTTGTTATAAATATTTGTAAAATTTATACAAATTTAAAAAAAAAAAATTTGCAGGACACATACAATATTAATAATAATTATAGCAATTTTCTAGAAATCATAATTTTGTTTCTTCTTTGTCAAATTCTAATAAAACAATTTAGGTATTGTGACTGTGGTGTAATTCGATCGTTCAATAAGCCAGATATATATATCTGATAAATACGCTATATATAAAATATACAATGCTATGTCAGTGTACCAAAACAAACATACATATATCAATTATGACGAAATCCCGTTGTTTGTTTTCCTAAAGGGGATACCCCGTCGAGTTCGGGATTCCAGTTTTTAAAGGACAACCCTCAAAGACTGACGGACGGGGTAACTGGTAGCTGACATTGATGACATATTGGTGTGTTATGAATGTGCTTACAGTGTTACTGCATCCCTGTAGAAAGGGTCGTGGCTCATTCACTCGATAAGTGTACGATTGTATTCATATCGTCTGGTATTTTATTTTATTATTTTTTTTTTTATGTTGCTCTACATACCGTTAATATAGAGCGTTAATGCTTTTAATGTAATAAAAACATTTGCAATGTTTAAGAAGGGGCGTATAACAATGCATGAAATGTACAATGGGGTGTTAGTCCGATTGGTAGTGTTCCGCTAATGTAGCAGCGACATAGAGATGAGTTGCACAGGTTTCACTTTAATTCACTTGTTGCTGTCCGAGTACAATGAATGTTGCGTTTGTCGGGTGGGGGGGTATGTGGTCTGTGGTCGTTTTATGTCACTTTTGAGCTGGAATCCTTTGAAGTGGGATCTCAGTTAGGCTCCTTGAGACATTGCCGTTGATTGCCTTGGCAGCGACAGCAATAGCAAGTGTTGTGGCAGCTGTGCAAAATATCCTACTACATATATAGTATAGTATAAGCAAAGTCAAGGAGGTAAGGCAAATGCCATTGGCAAGGGTTTCAGCTCATGAATAATGCCAGCCGCACCCAAAAAGCCAAAAGGAATATACTACTATACCATACTATACTATACTATATATAGTATATAATGAGAGAGAAAGAGGAGATGGCACTCCTATACGACCTGAACGAGAATATGAAGCAGGACGGAAAACGCAGAACGGAGAACAGAGAACGGAGAGCAGAGAACGGAGTACGATGAGTGCAGACAGCTCAGGCAAGTTTATTGTTAAACAAAAATGGGTAAGCCATAAAACTTGGGCTCGAGTCGACTTCTCACTGTGTATGCCAACAACGAGTATGTATGGCATTTAACCTCTGAACCTCTTTTCTCTCTCTTTCTTTCCCCTTACTACTTAAACTGTTGCAGCCCTGTAAAATTTACACACATGCAGGAGGGTGTAAAATTTCGGAATATACAAAAACTGCTACTTTTTATGGCAGCGTGAAGAACTTTTTGCTACAATATGTTGCTGATTATGCCGCTGGGATTAAGTGTCAGTCGGTGCTTGGTGCTTCGTGTTCAGTTCATGGTTCATGGTGCACGTTACTCGGTATTCCGGATCATGGTGCCTTACTGCCTTGCTCGCCGCTTGACGCAACCCGGCTGCATAATGACCTTAATCAATTTTCGGGGTAGCAACACACCCTCTGGATACTATACTATGTCTGGGAAAACTACGCGACTTTGAAAACTGCTTTCAACGCATGGCGCGTTTGCTCAGCTTCAATTGCTACAGGCCAAAACTGTTGCACAGTCTATGGACAGCACTTAACTTTGTTTATATTGATGGCCAAGTAGGGAGTGAGTATTCGCATGTGTGTGTGTGTGTGTGTGTGTATATGTCTCTAATGACTGTGTATATATGTGTATGTGATATGGATATCGATAGATAAAAATTGTTGCTGTGGCTTATGGACCAAACTAAAGTAAACGCCGCAATAAAAACTAACGCGTTCAATGCTCAATGAAATTAGAGACGAGCTAAAGTACTTCGACAGTATGACTACAGTGCACAGTGGTAGAAATGCGATGAATTGAAGAAAGATTTATGAATAGTTGAGGTATAAAGAAAAATATCTAGAATTATATACTAAAATTTGTTATAAATAAATCCTAAGCATTTTTTTTTGAAAGTTTGTTACTGAAAAATAATATATAAAAAATTATTAATTTTACAAAAAAACCGGGAACTGAAATAAATGAAATTATTAATACAAATAAAATAAAAATTATATATTCCATTAATATTAATTAATTAATTAAATACAATAAATAAAAATGCTCCCTATGGCAATAAGTTTTATAGAAGTCGAAACTGATTGGATCGGTCCACTATATCATATAGCTGACATAGCAAGGATCAGTCGAAAATTGAATTTTATGTATAAAAAAGATTTTTTTCCAAGAGTGCAAAATTATGACTACTTCGACACGCTGAATATTACTTTGCTTTCCTGTTTTTAAATAATTTTACTAAAAAAAACCAAAAAAAAAAAAATATATTAAAAATAAATAAATAAAAAATAAATAATGAATATTTATAATTAAATAATAATTAATAATAAAAATAATAAATAAATTTAAATAAACTTTTTATTGCATTTAAAACAATATTCAATTATAATTAATATTCAACATTTTGTCTTTTTCGACCACTGTGCACTGCTTCGTTAAGTATTTTTATTTTATTTATTTATTTTTTTTTTTTGCTGCTGCTTTGCCAATCATGTTCTACATAGTGTTGTCTTCATTTCCATTTTTGTCTTTGGCAACTGGAATGTAAGCAAGCTCATCAACTCAGCACGCGACTTGAACGTATGCACGCAATGATGGATATCAATTATTGCTTGTATTTCGGTTTCAGTTTCAGTTTCAGTTTATTTTTCCATTTTTATTTATTTGCAGGGAAATTCAAGCTGCGTGGAAAATTCTTTGTATATGTTAGACTTGTAAAGTTAAGGGGAAAAACAAAAAATATAAGTTATCAGCGGCTTAGGCTTAGTTGCTTCTTAAGTTTCCATGCAATTGCCAAGAGAAAGTTATTCAGCGAGGTGCAGCCCTACAAGAGGCGTGAGTATCGCACTTGACTTCACTTCGTTCACCTGGTGTTAAAACGTTTCATTTGTGCGGCACACGTGCCTGCAATTAAGCCAACTGCAGTAACTTAATATGTGAAGAGAAGAATTGCCACCCCGCACCCTGCATCACGCATGCCTTGTACTGTACTCCACAGCAGCTCCCTTATGTTGTTGTTGTTGTTGTTGTTGTTGTGGGGGAGCATAAGAAGTCGAGTTAAAGTTGAAACATCCTTTGCGATGCCATGCCTACAATTAGGCCGTGTTAACACGAACTGCGTTGCTCATAACCGTTAACCGTTCACCGTTAACCGTTAAGAGGGTCGGGACTAAACACCTGCGCGTGTCGCTGCTGGCAGTAAGGCAGCAGGCAGAAGGCGACAAGCAGCAAGTGCTGTTACCCATCGTTGTCTTAACCAGATAACTGCCCATTGCCACGACGAGGTTCATTTCCATTAACCGGCAAAAGGCGTTTAAGTTAATAGCATGGCTATGTCTATGTCTATGTCTAAAGCGACCCCAATGCCGATCCGACCCGAACCCTACTCCCGCCCACACACATTTCTCTGGTAGTCGTTGCACTTTAGCTTTGCCACTTTTAGTGTTTCATAATTAAAAATGTTGCTCGTTACGTCTCTCTCTCTCTCTTTCTCTTTCTCACTCACAGTGTGTTGTTATTTTCTGCCTTCGTGTGTTTGTTTACAGCTCATGTAATATTAAGTCAACGAGAATCTGTCGCCATCTGCAGCTGCGACATTTTTGCTGCTGCTGTTGTTGTTGTTGTTGTTGTATGTTTGTTGTTTTACCTTTGCCAAGGTGAAATTCTTTTTGGTCACCTTTTAATGCGTTTGCTTTTAATTCCGCACGAAGCACTTACCGTCTTACCACAACAACAGGCACAACACAACACATACAGAACACACACAATACACTTACACAGAATGAGAGCGAGGCGAGTGAAAGAGAGATTGTAACATAGCATGCAAAGTAAATGGCAAAAATGCCGTGACTTGTCGTTTGGCTTTTGCTTCGGTTTTTATTATGCCTATTATAATTTACTTTATGCATGTGTCTTTAGCTCTTGCGCTTTTTGTTACTGCTCGTTGAGCTTTTGTGGATGCTTTTGCTAAGCTTTTCTATGAACATTGCAATATCTTAATTGCGGTCGAACAAGCTGTAAAAGAATTTTATATGAAGCAGTGCAATGTTGCGGTGAGTCAGGTGTTTTCACAACTTTAAATATAAAGCAGTGCAAAATGAGAGAGCGTTGTAAAGCAATTGCATATTTAAAGCAGTGCAAAAAGATGAGTAGTGAGAGCGTGAGTGCGAGAGAGTAAAGTGTTCAAGTCATGATTGAGAACAGTTTTTGCGTAACAGCAGCTTGGTTTTGCTTAATGGCAAATGTATGTAAATATACATACATACATATATTCATGTTGTATATTAAAGCCATAAATTTACTGACAATCAACATGTACATATGTTACAAGTGTGTATGTGTATGTTTTATGTAAAAATATATATGTATATGTACATACATACATATATATGTATTTGAGAATAGCTCACATTTGTGCTCTGACATAACCTGAATGCTATGGCAGCAGTAAGTCACTTCTGGCAGCCTTCAGCCACATTGTGCATTGTGTCGTTCGTTTCAGCACAGTGGCAACAACAACAACAACAACAACAACAACAAGCGCAGTGCATAGAAAAAAAAAGAACCGCGGCTAAAACCAAAAATTAACTGTCAAATATTTTAGTTGAACAATTTGTGCAGTGGCACAAAAAACCAACAGCTAACTGCCGAGCAGTAGCAGCTACTACATTCAACACACATACATACATACATACAAACACATGTACATAAGTAACAGCTTGTCATGACAATACAACGGCACTTCGCTCCGTTTCTAACCTAACTTTTATTCTCTAACCCAACGTGCTAACATTTGCAAGCGCACCCGCACCCGCACCCGCATCCCTTTTCAGCTCCATACTTCACAGCACATCCAGGTCCAGGTCCAGTATTCACATTCACATTCATAGCCGTGCCCCAAGGCAGCGGCTAGTGGATATACTGCAACACAATAACTTTTCAATTTCTGGCGCACATTCCAGCTGACGTCCATTAAACAATAGGTCCGCCACATATTCTCTATTTTTCCTATTTTCAATTTTCTATTTTTACGCTCGCTTTTGGTTACTTTGCGAAAAAAGCATAAAAAGCATTTTGTTCGCATTTTTTTTTTCCTGTTGTATTTCGCTGCTGCTTTTGTTTTCAGTTTTTGTTGTTTTTTTTTTTCATTCTTTATTTTTTGCTGATTTCTTTTTTTTTTTATTTTTTTTTTTGTGTTGGCCAAACAAAAGGCGCGCTCTCTCTCGTTGGCAGCCATTCAAGCGTCAAGCCGACAAGCAGTGCGAGCTGACCAGCACCCTTGACCGGGCTATAAAACAGAGAAAACACAACAACAGCAACAACAACAACAATAATAACAGCAGCAACAGCAATAACAAAAGCTGCCAGCAATGAACCATAGAGAAATGGAAAAGCCAAAGAAGACGACAACGGCAACGGCAACGGCTACGACAGCGACGAGAATGATGACATGAAGGAGCCAACTCCTTGCCCATAGAGCTGACAGTGTGTCGTGTTTTTTTTAATGCGTGACACGAGTATTAAATGTGAAATATTTATTTTAAAAATGCAGCAATTAATTTTGTTTAAATAAATAAAATAAATTAAAAACATTAAATTAAATAAAATACAAAATAAATTCAAAAAATAAATTAGATAAAATAAATAAATAAAATAATCAAAATAAGTTGACATTTTATTAAATAAACTAAAAAATAATTTAAAAAAATTAAAAAAAAAATTAAACTAAATAAATAATTTAAATAAATTGAAAAAATTCAACAAAATACATAAGTAAATTATATAAATTATATATAAATTACATTAAATTATATAAATATTAAAAATATAAATTAAATTAAATAAATATACAATTTTTTTAAAATATTGAAAAATTAATAGAAGGATATTTTAAATTACAAATTTGTTTTTAAAATATTTTAAAATTTTTTTTTTCAGTTTTGAAGATGTGAAATAATTAATTATAATTTTAAAGTGAAAATTAATAAAGAAAAATAAAAATAATCCAAAATTGGAAACATTTTGAATTTACTCTTGGAAATAAATGATTTTGCATTACGAGTAAATTTATTTTGAGCATGACTGTTGACCTGTCACGATGCCATCACTAAGGGCTACATGCATGTAGCACATGGTTACATAGTTGTTTTCAATTTTGAGTGCTAGGGCTATCAATCGGCCCATTTCGCTGGGTGGCCGCCTTTATGGTTATGCTCGGCCAAGAAAAATGGGCAACGACTGTGGTAAGTTTTCTTTCTATTTTTTTTTTTCCATTTTTTATACTCTATTTTTCTTCTTGTAGTGTTATTTTTTTTTTTTTTTTTCATTGCTTTTTAGCTTTTGCCAAGTGTATTGTGTCTGAGCTGCAACTTCATCAAAATGGCACAAGAGGTATGAACGGGAACAGAACATAAAGTTACAGAATACAAAATATGGGAAAACGAAATACGGATTCTAGATGGCAATAGCCAAAGCTAAAGCTAAAGCTAAAGGCAAAGCCAAAGCCATTCATCGAAGCGCTATACGATGCGGCAAAGAACGAACGTTGCCAAAAGAAAAAGGTTTATTGCGGTCTCTATAAAAATACACACTTGGGGTGATTTTCCTTTTGAAGCGAGTGCACATGAAAAACGAAGAAGAAAAGAATGAGAAGCAGCAGCAGCAGAAAAAAAATACAACCTTCTAGGTGTAGGCTGTGTGTAGTGGGCGGTGAATGTGAAGGCGGCCAAAGTGACTTCGACTGTGTGACTGAGTTTGTGAGTGGTTGGGCGTCGTCGGCGTTTGCTCTAACGACTTCGTTTTGGTGCCCATTTTATTTGCCTGCTGTTTCCTGCTGCTGCTGCTGCAAACTAAGTTCGAGCAGAAAACTCAGCATAGCTTGTTGGATGGGGCCCGAAAGACTGTCAGGGCCGCCAGGGTTGCCATTATCTTGGCTTTGCCCTTATGGGCTTTTGTGTGCGTTTGATGAAGCCAAGATGGCGCCGAAATGGTTAGGTAAATGGGGAGTTAAAAGCAAAGCCATTTCTACTGCTACTCCTGCTGCTGCTGCTCTTGCTGCTCTTGCTGCTCTTGCTACTTGCTGCTGTTGTTGTTAAAATATCTGCCACAAAAATGGACGTCGCCATATTTATAAAAGGGCGAGAGCAAGATACCATAGAATGGGGCGTAAAAAAGGACAGAAGAGATTTTTTTTTTTCCTAAGGGTTGCACTTGGCGCTATACAATTTTGGAGTTTGAATTGCCATTGCCCAGCCACTGCTTATGCTGTGGGCGGCTAGAAAATGGGGTTAGCATTCTATACGCATTTTACATTTGCTTACAGACATTTACTTAAGACATTTTGTCAACCAAAACCCTTCAAAATTATTGCAGTAAATTATTATACAGCTTAAATGCAACTTGTGAACACAACAATTGTGTTTAAGGAAACCAATGAAAAATCTTTTATAGAAACCATTTCACTTTATCAGTTATACAAGAAGTGTACAGTGGTTGCACAATAATGAAAAAACTACTTTTGGCGAACGGCTTATTTCTTAATTTATTTCATTATTTATTCTATTATTTTATTTTTATTTTTATTTATTTTTAAAATTTTTTTTCCTTTATTATTTTAATTTATATTATTATTTTACTTTATTCATTTAATTTATTTTTTTATTTGTTAATTAATTTATTTTTCTATTTTATTTTGTTACTTTATTATTTTTTGCATCATTCAAAATTTTTTATCTATTTTTATTAATTTATTTTTTATTATATTTTATTAATTTAATTTTTTAATTTATTTTTTTATTTGTTTATTAATTAATTTATTTTTCTATTTTATTTTATTACTTTATTATTTTTTGCATCATTCATAATTTTTTATTATTTTTTTAAATAATTTATTTTTATTTTATTTTTTATTAATTACATTTTTTATTTATTTTTTTGTTAATTAATTAATTTTTTATTTTATTATTTTATTGCCATATTTTATTATTTTATTTTTAATTTAGTTATTTTATTTTTTATTTTATTATTTATTTTATTTCTCATTATTATTTTAGTAATTTATTTTTTATTTTATTTTATTAATTTTTTTATGTTTATTAATTAATTTATTTTTTTATTTTATTTTATTACTTTATTATTATTTTTATCTATTTTTATTAATTTCTTTTATTTTATTAGTTTATTAATTAAATTATTTATTTATTTTTTATTTGTTAATTAATTTATTTTTCTATTTATTTTATTAGTTTATTATTTTTTGCATTTTATTTTATTATTTTTTGCATCATTCATAATATTTTATTATTATTTTTTAATAATTTATTTATATATATATATTTTTTTTATTAATTAAATTTTTTATTTATTTTTTTTGGTAATTAATTTATTTTTTTTAATTTTTTATTATTTTTTTTTTATAATTTTATTATTTTATTTTTAATTTAGTTATTTTATTATTTATTTTATTGCTCATTATTATTTTATTTTTTATTTTATTAATTTATTATTTTTTATTTTTTTATTTTATTATTTTTTTCAATTTTAAAAAATTCATATTTTAGTAGAATTTATTCTTATATCATATTCTTATATTAGTAAAATCCGTCTACTTTCAACTTACAGCTTCTTGAAGCACTAAGCATTCTCACTGTTAAATTTCATTAAGCGAAACTGACAAACTGCCAGTGTGACAAACAGACAGACAGACTGACTGAGCGACTGACAAAACAAGCTTAGTTCAATATCATCCACTGTGCTTTAGAAAACTTCTTAATACCTCTGCTAGTGGACAAAACTAATCCATCTGCTTAACTTATATATTTTTTTTTTATTTTCTTGTTCGTTTAGCTTTACTGCAGCTTACATTTTTACTTAGGTCTTTGGAGTAGACAATCTCAGCTTGAATGCTCTGCACGGTTTCATAATCTTGGCTGCATGGTCACGTATACAACGCCTTGAAGCAGACTATAAATTTTACTTAGCTGCAAGTTTGCAGTCGAGATTCTAGTTGAAATTTGCGACGTGCAATGACCGCCAACGCCATCAACTATTTACGTGAGTGACACTCGAATCGTCGAGCATCGACAATATATATATGACTATATATGTATCTGTATATGTGTGTGTTTATATTTGCTTTAGCTTCACGTACTGTCAAATATCATTTGCAGACATTTTTTTCGATGCGCAAAATTCCCCAATGGCAGCAGTTGCCGCTAGCAGTTTGCTTGCAGTCGAAGTGCACTTTGTGTATTTATTTGTTTTTTTTTTTTTTTTTTTTTATTTCACATCTTGAAATAATCGCACATAAAATATATCAACCAAAAAAAAAACAACAAAACAAAAAATAGTAGCAGCAAAAGCAATGGAAACTGACGGCATTTTCGCACTCAATTAGTTAGATTTAGAAACACCATGGAGAACAGCAGCGGTAGCGGTTGCAGAAGCAGGATTGGGATTTGTGTCGTTCCATTAAAGTTTTATTCACGCAATCGACAATGGCCTGTGGGAGGATTTTCTAAGCATTGGGCAAAAGCAACTCTATAAAGAGACAGATAGAGAGAGAGAGAGAGAGAGAGCGAGAGAGAATGTTGAGGCAAGCAGCGGCTTATAGCTTACAGCTTACTGTTTGCTGCTTACTGCTTAAAGCATACAATTTACTCCTTTTGTCCCCCCTCCCCATTTTTGGTATAATGTACAAGAGGGTCGTCGTCACAACTATGACTCGCACTGTCGCGCCGTCTCACTGTTGTACTGTCACACTCATTCACTTACTCTGTTGCTCTGTTGCCAGCAATAATAAAAAACAATTTGCCACCCATTGGGCATTAACGACAACAAACGACAATACAGGCAACGTTTATACTCACACAATACTCCCTTCTTTCTCTGTCTATCTGTCTGTTTGTCTGTCTGTCTGTTCACCCCAACTGCTGCGTATACATGCTGCAGTTTTGTCACAAATGGCAACATATGGCCAAATGGTCAAAGTGGTTTTCAGGCTTAGAAGGCATAGCAATAAAATCATTTTGTTCATTGAACGCTTTCGGCTAAAAGTATCCCATAATTTGCGACATACGCTCAAGTCAATGGGCAGGTCAACCAGTCTGTTGGCTGAAATTCCTGCTAATCGAACTACAACACGAAGTGAAACTCCATATTGAAACTCAAGTCCTTATCGTCCTTATCGTCAGTGTCATGCATTTTATAAATAAAACCATTTGTCTGTTTCGCAGCATTTGATTTCTTCCAAGGTTTCTGTTTTTGGTTTTCTTTTGGTTTAGTTTTAAAAGTTCCCTTGGGAGCGCTAAGTGAGATGCTACAATTAGTTTTGGATGCTAAACTTTTTACTAAATCAAGTTTAATTAAATGAAGTCAGCAGAAAGAATTTTATATAGCTTGAAAATTATTATAATATTTTTCCAGTAATTTTGGAATATTTATAGACAAGCTTCATATGGAAAAGTTATTGGATAATTCTGTTGATATCTATAATAAATAGAGAAAACGCTTACAGCTATCTAATGTATGCGAGAAAAACAAGCAAACATATTTGTATAACTGGTAAGAAAGTTACAGTCAAGTGTGCTCTACTATTTGATACCCGGCATCCAAGTGTAGGCAATGGAAAGTTGTTTAATTTCCACGTTTCTGATCACATATGGCCCAAATTTTCACAGATAGTCTCAATTAGTTCATATTATAAGTCTTCCAAATAAGTTTTGGGGTTTCTGGAGCTGGTATAAATCCAAATATAATTTATTCTCTCTCTGGCTCTTAGAGTTTCGGAAATCCAAATGTTCAAACAGACATACAGAAGAACAGGATGCAATCGATTGTTGATCCTAAGCAAGAATATGCATACATTATGGGATCGTCCATATATACACTTTCATACTACCCACTATACATTTTGAGTACCGGGTATAAAAATATAAATATTTCTTTTTTATAGTATTTGTTTGGTGTTGTAAAGTCAATAGAGGGGAGCCAAAATGTAAATCTTGCAATCTTTGCTTCTGTTGTTATTGCACTATCTTTATCTATGCATGCCCTTCCCCTACATCCCTTTACTAGGTCAACTTAGACTACACGTGAAATAGTTATATAGATAATATTAAAAAGGGAGATAGAAAGAGATAACGCTTATATCTCTCTTTCTCGCTCCTTCTCTGTCTGGTGAGTCGGTTACTTCAAAGTGCGTAAAATAACTTTACTTTAGATTTAATAAACGATTATGCTATTTGACTTAAATCCAAGTAGTAGCAAAACTTTACAATCGGAGGCCTCCCCATGCTACTAATCAGCTACTTTAGGCGCAATCAGTGCTACATTTATATGGCCACTTCAGTGGGGCTTAAGCAATTGAAGAGAGAGCTCTAGCACCACTTTCATAGCCCCGTCCTGCTTGCTTGGGACTTTCAAAGACTTATACAATATTTGTTTGACATATTCAAGTGCTCGCACGAACTAGTGTTGATAGTGTGAACAAAAAATATATAGAAAACAAAAAGCAAAAGGCAAATAAACGTATAGTTAAGGAAAGTAGTTCAATATTTTAGGTAAATAAAGCTCCGAGAACTTCAACATAAAATCCACAAACACGTATAACTCCATACTGGAAGTCGTAATAACATTTGTCGGGATCTCTTAGAAGTTCTCTGCTGGTTCTTTGCACAACAATCGAAACTGTCTACTAGAGACAGAGTTAAGAATCTCTATCCAAGTTTTATATGTGTGAGTAAGTGTGTATGAGTATGTGTGTGTGTGTGTTTTTTTTGATTCCATGTGCCAAGAGTGACACTTATCTATTTGGCTAAGGTTGAGTCGTTGCTTCTTAACTTATCGCTAGCTATAAGCCTGATAAGCCAACAGAAGTGGACAATCGTTTTCTATATTATGAACGGATCTGCAAAGTATTGTGAGTACCTTAGGCTGCGCTGCGTCACGATTTCAATGACTACTTTCCGCATATCTATTGTACTAAATATAACTAAGTTCATAGAGCTCGATGTTTGTGTATTACCTGTTTTCGGTATAGATCATTATTCCATTTATATATTTCTTGTCATATCTATAATGCACGATTTCGGCATATCAAAGCTTTAAACTATATATTTCGTTTAGCTATACTAATTAATTGCCTAAATTTTTCTATAAATTAGTTAAAATTTTGCAAGAATTTGCAAGAGAAGAAGTGCAAAAATTTATAAAGATTTTTATAAGATTTTTAAGATAAATTTTTAATGCTGAAAACTAAAATTTTATTTATAAACAGAAAGCAAAAACTAAATTTTGAAAAAATTGTGGAATATTTTCACAGAATTTGAAAATATTTACAATTTTTCATAATGTCCAAAAGTAAAAATAAATGGGAATTTTATTACTGATCTAAAAACTGCAGACGAGATTTTAAAAAATTAGAAGAAAGAAGAAATTGTTCTATAAATCAGTTAAAATTTCAAAATAATTTTATAAGAGATTGTAAAATAGTTCTGTAATGCTGAATAGTAAATTTTGGAATTTAAAGGAATTACAGATTTAACAGAATTTTCTAAAATTTTCAGATTTGCCATAATGTTGAAAAGTAAATATTAATTGTAATTATATTTTCTATCTGAAAACTGCAGTTGAGATTTAAAAAAAAATAAATAAAAGAAGAAATTGTTTTATATTAGCTCAAAATTTAGAATTTGCAACAAATGAATTATAAAATTTCAAAAAATTTTTTTTTATGAAATTGTAAAATAGATCGGTAATACTAAGAAATGTTTTATTTCTGAATTCAAAGAAATTGTTTGAAAATTCGGTTTCAATGAATCAGTGAAATGTGAAAGAGCAACCTCTAGTAATTTCTAATCTGGAAATTTGCAAAAAGTTTCATTTTGAAGATATGATGAAATTGTTAAATTGTTCAATAATTTCACTAGAATATTCCGATAATGTTTACATGGATTTTTTATACTTTAAATTGAACACGTCAGACTTAAATATCGTATCATACTTTAACTCGTCTAACTCGTATAACCATAAGATTCAAATAATAATATTATTTGTTTTTGTCCACTTGATATTATTGAACTTCCAGAGTGAGCCAGAGAATCACTTGATGTCTGTATGTATATGTGTGCTTATGTGTGTGTGTGTGTGTGTCATATGTTGTTTATAGTTATGTTAGATAAGTTAAGTAATCACAGCGATTATTCTTGACTATTGACATAACGAAAATTCGATTGTTTTATAATGACAAAGTCTCGAAATATGAAAACCGCAACTAACGCCAGTAAAACAATTACTGCAACTGTTTAAATATAAATAAATACAAATATAAATAATAACAGTATTGATAGTTCAAATAATCGTTAGTTGAATTTTTGTTTGAATTTTGTAAAATTTTTGCGGTCGACTTAATGCCGAGAAATCAAAATTCAACAGCGGCCTTTTGTGCATACAAATTTAAGAGAATTTATAATATGATTGTTGATTGAAAGGTAAACATAACATAACAACAAATCGCCAGCAAATTTGTCGAGAGGGTGCATCACAAAGAGCGTGTGTATGTGTGTGTGTATGTATATGTGCAGTAGTGGTGCAAATCAACCAGTTGCAAGTGGTGCGGCACGGCCACATGCCGGGTGCCACCTGTTTAGATACGCTCAGACAAAAGACTCGCTGACAGACAATGTACAAAACGATGTGGAAAATAATCACAGATAACATAAAGGCATAAAAGAAAAAGCACTCTCTCTCTCTCTCTCTCTCTCTCCCTTACTCCTCACACTCACACTCTGCTACTTATACTGCAAAGGGTTTTTGTTATATTTTGCTCTTGTTGCCTGCTGCAAAAACATTGAATGAAGCATAATAAAGAAACCAAAAGAGATTCAAAGTCAACGTCAACATTGAGCTGCTACGAGTTTATGTAGTAAGAATCTTGTAGTGAGGGTAACGCTTTGTATTACCGACAACAACTGCGTTAATAGGCCTCATTTAAGTTCAGTATGTGGGTGTGGCAGTAGCTTTGGGATTTCATGTATTATATGCATGTCGAAACATGTTTGGATTTAATAAATAAAGCAAAAAAAAAAAAAAACAATGAATTATTCTATGAAAATTATAGTAGTAAATAAACGGAAATATATAATTATTAATTATATTTTAACCCGAAAATAAATTGAACTTCTTTATAGAGAAATATAACATCAAAAGTTCGTAAAGTTTTCAAAAATGATCGATAAATGCGACCGAGATCTATAATATGTATTGTATGCATAGTGTATACTGTACAGTGTACAACTATTTCGGCGTGCCGCTTGTTACATGTTTTCTTATCGAAACATTTACTCTGCGATGCGAAGCGATGCGATGTACGATGTACGAGGTCATGTAGACGGTGAAAATGTAAACATATCGTACATACATATACCATATGTCTCGTCTCAATGGGCAAATCTTGTAGTGTCGCCGTTTAAGTGCCATAGATAACCGTTGAACATGCTTCTAGACTGAAAGTAGACTGCTGTACAGATTCTTTACAGTGATGACGAGATAAATGAAAACATTTTATAGACTAATTTTTAAATTATAATACAAAATTTGTAAATTATTTATTTTAATCACAATTTAATTTAATATTTCAAGATCTTTGCTTTCTCTTTTTTTATATTTATTTTAAATAAAACTTAATTTTTTAAAAATCAAAATATAAAAAATAATATTTATAAATATTTTTAAAAATTATTTTAAATATTTGAAAACCTTTTTTTTTTATTTATTTTTTATTTTATTTTTATTTTAAACAAAATTTAATTTTACAAAAACAAAAAATTATATATTTAATATATATTTGTCTTATATAAAAATATTGTTAAAATTGTTTAAATATTTAAAAAACTTTTTTTTAAATTAATTAAATGTTTAATTTATAATAACCAAATAAAAAATATTGTTAAAAATTATTTAAAATATTTATAAACACTTTCTTATATTTTATATTTATTTTTAATAAAAATGTATTTTACAAAAACAAAAATAAGTAATTAAATATTTTTCAAAATTATTTGAAATATTTATAGATAATTTTTTTTAAATATAGAATGTGCATGTGCACTTACGAATAGCCATCACTGTAGTGTGAACTGGTTCCTTAACTGTACTTTTCTAACTGTTATAGGAATAGACACAAATGCACACGTTACGTATTTATAGTAGATACAAGACTCCAAAAACATGCAACACATCGCATACCTTATCGACCTCACTTCCCCTTCCCCCTTCTCCCTGCCACAGCCCTTCACCAGTACCTTTTATTTCTTTTGCTTCTCTGACTTCTTTATTTTCTTGTTGTTGTGTTGTGTTTTTCAAGGTATCGAGTGAAACGTCGGACAAATATTTACAATTGGCATCGGGAGCGGCATCGGCATAGGCAGCAACAGCAACAGCGACAGCAGCAGCAGCAGCGGCTTGTTAGAGAGAAATATCTGTGTATCAGGCAGGCAAAGTTTTTGACCCGCAACTCGAGTACGAACTACTACGACAACCAACAACTACAGAAGCGACGACGACAACAAACGATAAGCGAGCTCCAGACATGGCCACGCTAATTGCGGAATGATAAAAACAAAAAAAAAGAGGAAAAAAAAATGTTAACCAAAAGCGCTCCCGGCCGCAATAGAAACACGTAATTGCCAAGATTTTGATTTCGAAATAAAAGAAAATAATAAAAAAAAATTAAAGAGAAAAAAAAGTAATGGCAAATTCTTACAGCCAAAGTCAAAATAGAAAAGCACAAAGCATGCGATTGAAGGAAGATGAAAATGAAAGAATGGAAAAATGAAAGAACATAAGAACAGTTTCTGCTATTTGCCTAAACCGGCCCCCAGGGAATACTCGCAAAAAAAAAATACTTGCTTGCAGTGTTGCCAGACAACCGAAAAGTATGAACAGTAAGTGCTTTAAGCAGAGAGGGGCAGTCGAGCGAGCGGTTGGTGTGTGTTGGCAGCTTCAAGTGTATTACATAAAATATATAAAGAGAGAGAGAGAGAAAAAAAAAAATTATGATTTTCACTTGCGCAAAAGCGAAGTAGGAAAATATGAAGACAACATGTTGGCAGGGAGCGTAAACAGGTCGACAGAGGCAGCGGCAGGAGCAGCGACAGAGTCATAAGCAGAAAGAGAAAAAGAGAGAGGAGAGTGAAAGCAGTGGAAGAGATAGAGGCAGGCACAGAGACAGAAGCAGTAGAAGAGACAGAGGCAGGCACAGAGGCAGAAGCAGAGACTGAGCTTAACTGTCAAAATCATGTAATTTAATAAAGTTCGCTGCGGGATATTGTTTACACAGTAGAAGCATCACTGTACTACTACATGCTCATATACTCGAATTCATATTCAACTTGTATTCGTATTCATCGTACGATGTATTCAGTTTTTATTTTTGTTTTATTTTATGCTTTATTTTTTTTTGTATTTTTTGGTCTTCTAGCGCGACTTTGGCAGCTGCTTTGTGCTTCCCTTCTTTCTCATTGCACGCTTAAGACATGCAGAGGCACTGCTGCTGCTGCTGGTGTGTGTGTGGTGGGGGCGCCTCAAAGCATGCTGCAGTATGGCAAGCAACAACAACAGAAACAGAAACAGAAACAACAACAAACATTACAGTAGTATTTTTATTTGTATTTTGAATTTTACATTTTGAATTTTTTATGCTTTTACTAGAGTGCCAAGCGATAATGTACAGTGGTTGCAAATTGCTTTGTACATGCGTTTTCTTTTATGAAATAAACATAAAAATTGAGTACTGTCAAATGTAAGAGAGTTGCAAGAGCATTCAAAAAATAAAAATCTGTTATGTTTTTATTTTATTTTTTTTTTTATTATCAATTTTTTATATATTTTAATTTAATTTTTAAAATAAATTTTATGTATATTTTATTTAAATTGTTATTATTTTATTATTATTATTATTATTATTTTTATATTAATATTCTTATTATTTATTTTTTTTGCTAATTTAATATATTTCGCCCACTGTGCTCAGTGTTCAAACAGTTTGTGAGTTCACGATAAATAAGGGCAAAAGTTATTTATGTCATAATATACAGTTATACAACTGTTTGTACGGCTTTCCTATGACTATATATAACTGACTGTACATATATATATATACATATATATAAATATATACACATATATATATACGGTCTATATACATACATAGGTATAAATAAATCATGTTTTAGCTGTTTTAGCTTTTAGCGTATATTAAGTTCTAGGCTTTAGTTACATGAGAATTTAAAATAATAAAGAAAATTCTAAATGATGAATTGCTATAAAAATGTTGCTTGATGAATGATTAATCTGTTGTAATTATGCAAAAAAAATTTGCAATTAAATAAATTTGTTAAAGAAATGTTTATAAATATTTAAATTAATATATTTATTAATTATTTAATTTTTCTTATTAATTTTTTTTATAGAATTAAAGTCTTAAGTTGCTCAAAAATTTTCAAGAATTTAAACGAATTTTCAACTAGACAATTAGAGAATTTCAGCAGCAGATATATATATATATATATATATATATATATATATATATATTTACACGTATAACAAACTCAATTGTGCTGCTACCCGCGTACGTCCCTCTCTCCCACCCCCTCATTCACTGCCTAGCATTGCCATCTTCAGTTCTTGCTGCCTTGTTGTTGAGTGTGTGTGATTTTTTTTTAGCAAGCTGCTTTCATATTTTATTTTATTAAGCAAAAAGGAAATGTGAATGTAAACAGTGACTGCAAACATACACACACACATACAGAGCCGTATACACTCAATCACACAGACACACACATATATATATATATATATATATATAGTCTTAGGTAGACATATATGTAAGATCCACACGCCTCTCACATTCCACATCGCAATGTCATATGAACGCCCCATTATTTACTTAACGTAAGTTAAACATACCCTTACTCTATTTCTTGCTCTCTCCCTCTAACTACCCCAACTTCTTGTCTTTCCCCATGTTCGACAGTGGCTCGAATTGCTTCTTTTTTTTTGGCTGCAGAGTTTGAGGTTGAGGGTTGGGAAATGTTGGCGCAAAAAACAACAAACAAAATATAAAAAGCAACAAAAAAAAAAAACAGAAATATTTCTAAAGTGTGGCAGAGGCACAAGAATGGGGCATGGGGCATGGAGGCACGGAGGCATAGGGTGGCCACTTGGCTTACCTGCCAAGCCAAAGGCTGCCTAGTCAAAGAGCTGTCGTCGATGCTAAGCGCAAGTTTCGTCCACGTCCACGTTCACATTCACATTCCCATTCGCATCCGCATTCGCGTCGCTTTCATTCTCATGCCACTGCGAAAACATTTGCTCTTGGTCTAAGCCTGCCTTCTTCTGTATTGCAAACACTGCTCCTCGTACACACACAACACACACACACAACACACACACACTAACAACCAAAGCTTCGTGAGTGGCGTAAACAAACCGCCATGAAATATGCAGCAGGCATTCCGGCAAAGCGAACAAAAAATGATTTATGTGGACGCCAACAAAAACAACAAATTACATATAACAAAAAAAGAAAACGAACTACGAACAACAGCAGCAACAACGATAACGACAAAAAACAACAACAACAACAACAGTCAAAAATATAACAATAACAAATTCAACTGATTTCTCAACTTGGCTCAAGAATTGTCTTCCTCCTCCAACAGTTTTTCATATTTTTTCTTTTCTATTTTTTTTTTCTTTGCAGTTTTCCAGCTTTTCATTTGTCGTTTTTCACTTGGCCTAGTAATAAACACACAAAAGACAAATACGCGAATTGAAAAAAAGCTACGAAGAACTCCAACTCCTTGTCTAAGAAACTTCCAAGTTTTACTTGAGGCAAAAATTAAGAGGTGAAAATATATAAAGAATAAAATTTCATTTTTAGTTATTGTATATAATGTCAGAAATCTTAATTTAAGCTTAACAATTTACTTGGCTTAAACTTACAAAATTCAACAAATTTCAATTAAATTTAATGTAGAATTTTAAATTCATTTAAGATTTTTTTTAAGTAATTTTTCTTATTTGAGATTTAAAATGTTTTGTTTACTATTTTTGGGCTCAATGTTTGTTCAAAGTTGAATTTGTAATTTATTTTTTGCTAATATCAAGTTAAACTATAAACAAAACTTTATGCATAAAGTTTATTGAGCAAAAAAGTTTCCCACAAGCAAAAACTAAAGAAAAAGTTCAAGTTGTGGTTAGAAAATGTCAAATTCAAATCAAGCAACAATTAGTTAATGATGAACATTTTGATTAATAATTAAAATATTTATATATATATATATATATATTTAACATAACTTGTGATAAATTTGACTGAAATTATTAAATTAAGAAAAAGTAAATTTGAGATTTTTACTCTTAGTTTTTCTGTTTTTTATATATATATTTTAAATGATTTAAATGTGAAAAAAATAATTAAACATAAATGTGAACTTTAGATGAATAAAATATTTAATATATACATATACATATATAATTATAATAAATTAAAAGAAATATATTTAGTGTTATAAAATGTTAAACAATTTAAATGTACAAAAAATCAAATCATACTTAAAATAATAAATCACAAATAAAAAATAAATCATAATTTAAATATTTAATATATATTTTTAATATATTTCGATTTTTTTTTTTTAGATTTAATAGAATAGAAAACAAAAAACAAATTGAAATTTTATTTTTAATAAAAACTTTTTATAGATTTTTAATAATTTAAAAATAAAAACTATTAGATAGTAGAAATACTAAACATACAAATGTTTAATAAATTATTTAACAGTTAATAAAAAAAGTTAAATGAAAAATAAATGTTACTTATATATCAAATGGCTTTGTTTTTGTTGTCTACAAAATAAATGTTCATTTGAGTTTTTCATAGATTTTGATTAGTTGAAAAAAAAAATTGTTTGTCAAAATTATGTTTTTAATTAAATTTTGACAAAATTAAAATATTTAATTTTTTTTTTTTATAGATCCACCATATGTTTAGTTATGAACTCGGATAAGGATAATTTGGTGCCATCTTTAAAGGAACCAAGCGAAAAGCCAAGCGTACATGAGGCAAGTGATATAAATTATAAAATTTTCAACTTTCAATCTTTAATGATTTGTATATTTTATATAGATGTCCGATTATAATTGGAGCAGCTATAACGCTTTTCGTTGTGATTTGGCCAAAGTGCACAAAACATTCAGTTCGTGCACTCAAACAGAATTCACCGAAGAAGTTGGAACAATCACAGATTCTTATCTGGGTTCATCATATCTATCATCATCACCAAATTTGGCCGACAAGTGTTTAGGCACCATTCGCGATTACAATGGACCTGAGGGAGACGTGCGAATACATAGAACCGATGCCAACGGTGAGCTCGGACTCTAATTTACACGAGCAAAGTAGTTCCAGTGACTGTGAGAATGTGCCGCTCAAAATTATACTTGATGCAAGAGAGAAACGTGGCTTGCCACGATTCTCAAGATCACAGTGTAACTGTGCATACTGTCAACACTGTCGATCAGAAGCTGGTCAAAATGGCGGACAATCAACAGACTCGACAATCCATATAGATAATATATCAGCGTCATCATCATCATCATCATCGCCATTTCCCTCCTCCGTTAGTATCTGTAGCAGCATTAGCACCATTGGTAGCGCACGTCTAACCGAATCCCAGACATCCGGATATACTACGGAAACGAGCTATCTAACGGCTGCTGCTGTCGGTAGTGCAAATTCAAGCATATATTCCGTCAGTCGACGATCTGCACGAACTAATACAGTTATTAACAATTTCCTGCGTGAGATTCATGTTGGGCTAGATGCTAATGTTGGCGAACAACAAATTCAGATTATACACAATGATATACGTAATTTACTCTGCAGTGAGCTAGATCATATACGTGAAGCATCTGATGATCATCGAGCTGCTATCTACGTAATTGCTTATAACTATATCTAGAAATTTTCAATTTTTACTGCAGTTTTGTAGACTCTTTAACTCTACAAAAAAATAAATAAATAAATAATAAAAAAAATAAATAATCAAGTTGAAGTACATTAACTTCTAGGAATCTCCCTTTGCACGTTCCTGCCACTTGTTGTAACAACTTACGATCAATGATAACTGTATACTGGTGCTGGGACTAGTGCATCAATCGCCTGTTGACATTATGACAAATTACGTGCGCAAAAGGCAACAAAAGCCATAACTTTGCAACCCCTCGCACATCCTCTTGGACCTGTGGGAAGCAAGCAAGCAAGGACGGAAGGAAGGAAGGAAGGAAGGAAGGACGGAAGAAAGGAAGGAAACAACAAAGCCAAAGTGATACGCTTAAGCAGTATACGTCAGTATACCCCTCGACTTTAATAGGAAAGCCACACAAGGACGGCTAACGAACGGCACGCGGCAAACGGACGGACAGATGGATAGACGGACAGTTGGACGTTTGCTTGGTCTGCTTGACTGATAGAGCGACAAGTGCGCGAGCTCATAAACTGAGGAGGATTGCCGTACATGCATCAGGGGGTTGGGGTTAGTAAATATATAGTATTGTAGCAATGGTTCGAGGGTTGGGCTGCAGGAACGAAACACTTTTGTTTGTCCAGTGCTAAGTGCATGACGTTAAAGGCAAGTGGAAAGTGGAAATGACAAGCATATTTACACAATTTTTGACAGGCCCGAAAAACAAATGCGCCGCCAATATAGCATAGTCAAGAAGCCCAAAGCTGAGCTGAGAGAACGGGTGAAACCGAACACCCGTGGGTGCAGCATACAATTTCGCTACCCCAACCCTTCACCAGCTCACCAGCTCACCAGTTCACCCTCCACCCCTTAAACCAACATAGTACTTGGCCAACTCTCACGCAGAACAAGCCAAAACTCGATAAATATGTTTATGTGCAAATAACAAAATATTTGTCGATTGCCGGTTCTTCAGTTCCTAACTAGTGTATAAAGAGAGTTGTGAGAGGGGGGTTAGAGGTTACATTGAAGCAGGGGGAAGCACCGCAAGCGCATAATTCAATTTTTCTGCTCGTTTTGCACGACGCTCAACGAACGTCGTTCAACTCCATTGGGATGTCTATGTCTATACCGAGCTCTCACTCTCTCTCTCTCTCTCTCTCTTTCTCATTCTATATCCCTCTCTCCGTCTTTCTACTGTATTCGTGCTAAGTTTTGCAGCAAGCCTCTGATCAACTTCCCGTTTGTTGCATATTAGCGACACGTGACTTTCCTGCCTCCTTTAGCTGTCACGACATATGCGGTTTTTGGCCGTGCCCCGATATTTATTTGTTTGTAATTACGTGTGCTCCAAACAAAATCCCGGCGCACTTGATAATGTAACGCGCCCAGTTCCGAGTTTCCCATTTCGCAGCTGGGCATGCTCTTTTCAATGTTCCGCCACGTGTCATGTAAAAGGAGCAGGAGAACGATTCGCATAAGGATTGAGCATACATTGTGGGATCGAGGAGTTCGCATTTATACATTTTCTTTTCGCTACATACTCTGCGCATTAGTGACAACAATAAAGCCAAAAAAAGATGGGGAAGGTATAGGCAGAGAAAGAGAGAGAGAGACAGATAAAAAGAGATCTAAAAGTCGTAAGCCATTTGGACATTGTCAACAATTTTGGGCTTCAACTTTGGCTTTGTCTTGTCTGCACTTATTGACTGCGTGGCATGACGCGTGTTCTGTGTCCCATGTCTTGTGCCTTGTGCCTTGTATCCTATGTCCTATGTCCTATGTCCTATGTCTTTTTCCATGACTCCATTGTGTCAGTTGTCAGCAATTTTGAGCTGGCTTTTAGCTGTGGCCTTAACTTGTCAATTGATTTTTGCCTGGCATCGAGCAAAACATGTGTAACATGAATCGAAATCATAATTATGCTCGAAATGTTAATGTTAATAGGAATGGGGAAAGTCTATGGAAATGGAATTGGAAATAAAACTGCAGATGAGCCCAAAGTTGATAAAATTACCAAAAGAATTTGATTAAGTTGTGAAAAGAAAAGTAAAAGAAAAGAATTTAAGGATATATTTTTAGACCTTTGCAAAGTTCTATTAAATTTGCGCAGGAGAAGGACCGCATAAAGTAAATATATTGGTGATCAGCATCAACATCCAGTTATTCGTCGGTTCGTCGGTCCGTCTTACAATTTTTAAGCTATTGCAATGAAACTTGACATAAACTTGGCCATAAGCTGTATATAAGTCGGAACGGAAACTCCATCGGACTACTATTTATTATATATCACAGAATGGCCATAGAATAGGGGTATGGGTATGACATGTTCCGAGACAAACTTTAATTTCTTAATTTTATAAAAATTAATTAAAGCTTTTATAGGCAAACATTGAAGTTATATTATAAAGTTTACCCAAAAAAATTTAGAATTTATATTAATATTATATTATTAATATTTTATATTACTTCATAGCAAAATTTAAATTTTTAGCGGAAATGCAACTTCAAAATTTATTTCGAGTTTTTCATTATAAAAATAATTTTTTAAAGCAGATTTTAAATTTAAGAATAAAATATAGATACAATGAAACTTTTTTTTTAAATTTTTGTAAAGCTTTAAAATCGTACAAAAGTATTAATAAAATTGCTGCTTAAAATATTTTTAGCATCGTATTTAACTTCTTAACGTTTTAGAGTAGTCGAAAGAGCATAGGAAATGAACAAAACAAAACGTTAAGGATAATGCATGAAGGTTAAGCAATTGTTCTTAATTGAAAAACACTTAAGCTCCCAAATGGAAATGCTATTCGCCTTAAGTCGAGGCCAACCGCATATTGCTAAACCAAAAGCGCCACACTTCTTGCCCATCACCTCCACCTTCACCTTCTCTACATCCTGGCATTGCTACCACAATGCTGTAAACTGTGCGCTGCTTTTTCATACGTTGAGCTATTACAGCTGCACACATATAGTATATGAGTAGCGCTTTCAACACTTTCAACCACACCTAAATACAATCACACACAAACATAAATAGATACACACGTGTATGTTCATATAGGATTATATATATATATCTGTATATATATATATATCTATTTTGGAGTACGAGTTAAATCAGAAAACAACAGCGAAAAACTTTGCATAATTAAAGGCATAAATAAATAAATGCCAACTGACCGAACCGAGAGAGAGATAGGTTGAAAGGCAGAAAGAGAGACAGATAGAGAGAGAGAGAGTGTGCGCAAAAAAAAAGCATAATAAAAAGCCAAGTAAAAGAAATATTAGACAAGCGTCGGCTATAATAGAAATTCAGTTGGAAAGACAAAGCATAGCCACAGGCAAAATACAGCTGATGACTTTGTGTCTTGGCCCTAGCAGACCTCCAGACCTCAGATTTCATTCAGACCTTAATACTAAGATTCTAGGCAGAGTAAGAAATGTTGCCAAGTCTTGACGACAACAACAATGATTCGCATTTAAAGTCAGATTTATATTTTGTACTCACCCTCAAGCGCTCGATTCCTTGATATTAAGGCTAGAACCAATTCAGGATTTGGGTCATCTTGGTCGACGGTTGCTCCGCCAATGCTGCCAACTCCGCTAACTCCGGCTACACCAATGCCGGTACCAACAGCGCCAGGCGGTAGTCCAATGCCAACATTGACTCCGCCTTGATGATGCTGTCCAGCAAGCAGGTGCGATGCCTGCGGCGTAGGCGGCAATTGTACCTGCTGCTGCTGCTGCTGTTGCTGTTGTTGCTGCTGCTGTTGGTGTTGATGAATATGTTGCTGATGTTGATGTTGGTGATTATCCATGACTGACAGCTGCTGCTGTTGTTGTTGTTGTTGTTGCTGCGGCTGTGGCTGTGGCTGCGGCAAATGTTGTTGCTGAAGTTGATGCTGTAGTTGATGCTGATGCTGGTGTTGCAGATGATGTTGATGTTGTTGATGCAGCGGCGGTGGCGGTTTCAGGGTTTGCATCATCTCTAAAGCCAATTGCATTCACAGATAATTGCCGGAATTTACAATTTACAATTCCTTCTCTCTCTCTCTCTCGCTCTCTCTCTTTCTTTCTATCTATTTATCTCTCACTTTCTTTCTCTTTCTATTTTTATTTATTTTATTTATTTTTTTTTTTGCTTTTTCTTGCTTTTAGCGGGTTTTGAATTTTATGGGCGGATTGTCACACGTGTCGCATGTGTCGTTTCGCAGGCACTTTAACCGCACTGAATTATCGATTGATTCCTCGACAGATGAGTCGGATCAATGTGCCTATATAACATACATACATAGTACATATATGGTAAAATATACATTAGGGTGGCTCAATGTGTATTAACTGAAATTTATTCTAGATTAGATGCGATGACTTGATTTGTGTTTCATTTATAAGCCTACAAATTAATTATAGAATTTAAACTTTATAAATTTGTATAAATTACATACAATTTTAAATTAAATAAATTATTTTAAATAAATTTTAAAAATATATAAAATAACATTTAAATATTAAATAAATCAAATAAATAAAAGAAAAATTTTATTCAATTTTTCAAATTATTTTTACACTTGAATTCAAGTTTAAATTAATTTTATAAATTTTAAAACCATTTAAAAAATTTCGATATTATCTTAAAATAATGAAGAAAATAATTAAATTAAATTTTATAATATTAATTTAATTTTACAATTTTATCTGGAATTTAATAAAATAAAATTTTGTAAATTTATTTAACACTTTTTACACAGAGTTTACACTTCTAGTTATATCAAATTGAGTCACCCTAATTTCATATGATAATATCTATGCTGATTTTAAGAGCTATAGAAAATTTAAATTATTTTAAGAAATTATTATTATTTATTTTGAATTTTTGTAATTTTTTTAAAATTGTTTTTTTTTTGCACTTTGCACACAGAGTTTACACTTGAAGTTGTAACATATTGAGGTATCTCAATTTTAATATAAATAATCCTAATATTATTTACTGACGCTTCACATACACACGCGAGGATACCGTAATTATACCATTAGAAATACGAGCTGTGTCGATCAAATGACACACAAGTTAAGTCACAAGGCGTAAATTTATAATATGAATAATATTTTGTTTAATGCCGACGACAAAGTCTGACTAATAGAAATTGATAATGATATAGCATATATATTGAAGATCGTTTGGCTATTTCGGTTGGTTAAAGTCGATTGCTTTGGTCGATTGGTTGATTTAGTTAGCACAGTTAACTGTTAACTGTTTAGGACTTAGCTGGCAGTGAAACTTACACTGGCACTGGCACTGACACTGCCAACTGGCTCTGGCACTGTTAACTGGCAACTGGCAGTTGGGTTAAAGCGCCGCCGTCGCGTTTTCGTCGTTTGCCTCGTTTTCCGACGCGTCGAACTTATATTTTTTTTTTCTATTTTTTCTGTTTTTTTTTTTTTTTTTTTTTATTTCTTATCAGAAACAAGCGAAACGCGCGGCGGTTTCTTTGGTTTCTACGATACTCTACTTCGATTGTCAGTGTATAAATATGTGTTTGTATTTGTGTTAAGTGTGTGTATGTGTGTGTGCGTGTGTGTGTGTGTGTGCACTTGTTTATATGCTTAACGAAACTGTGCTTTAACATTCAACGAGTTGCTTCTTCTATTACTATATCCATTTGCGACTCTTAAAGTGAGCAACAACTAACTATCTTCAAGTATCAAAAAATAACAAAAAAACAACAAATAAATAAATACATAGATTTCAATATAAGTATGTTTAGGTATCTATATAAGTTGCTCAAGTACAAGTACACACACACACTCACACACAATATGCATAGTATATATGCTTACTATTGCATGTGTTGTAATGTATTTATTGTCATGTGTTGTTGTTGTTTTTCTCTTTTTTTTTTTTTTTGTTCCTAAGAATTGCGTGCATAATGTGTATGACGATGTCTATCTGGCTACTGAAAATGTTACAAATTTTCAGTAACCTTGTCGAGAAAACTATTTGCCTTTTCATGTTATGTTAAATAAGCTGTAAAAAAAAATATGACACATTCTTGCTACCGAAATGTTGATGGAAACGTTGATGAAAATGTCTTCAATAATTTGCTAGAATTAAATTGCGCACAGTTCGTGTTTGTCGAGCGACAGCAGTTTTGTCTATTTCATTTTTGAAAATTATTACAAATTTATTGATTTTATTATTTAAAGTTTTTGCGCTTTTTTGTATTTTAATTTTTTGTAATATTTTTAATTTTTTTGCATATTTATTTTTAAATAAATTTTAGAAAATTTTTATTTTGTTTTTCTATTTGTTGCTTATTGTTTTTATATTTTTTTTTTAAATTTATTGATTTTTGTTTTAATTTTTTTTTTGATTTTTTCTTATTAAAAACTTACATAAGTTGTTTTCAAAATTTTTCTAAACTATTTGTTTAACTTTATTGAATTTGTATTAAATTATTATTTATTTATTATTATTGTTATAAATTAATTGATATTTTTTTTCTTCTTTTTTTACGTTATTTTATTTTATTTTATTTAATTTTGCATATTTTTTTTTAATATTTAGTTGCATTTGATTTAGATTTTTTTTGTTCGCATTGTTTTCGCACTTGTTTTCGTTTTCACTCGAACGCCATTTTGCGACGGCAAATTGGCAGCGCGATACAAGTAAGCAAAAAGCACCGACAAAATGGCGTCGGCTAAACGATATGGCACAATATGGCACGGCACGACATGGCATGACAGGGCATTGGCAACACTGGCAACAGAGGCAACAGAGGCAACACTGGCAAACAGAGCCAAACTGCTAAACTGGCAAAAGCTGACAGCCGTCTGCTGCGTTATTTGTTAGCAATGTATTATTGTTGTTGTTGCTGTTGTTGCTGCTGCTATTTGTGGCACTCGCGCTGCATTTTTTGCGCACTTTTTGACGCTTTTGTTGCCGTTTGTCGTTGCCGTCGCTGCTGCTGCTGCTGCTGCTGCTACTGCTGTTGCTGTCGCTTCTGCTGTTGCTGCTCCTGCTGCCTGCAACTGCTACTTCTGTTATTGTGTTGCAATTGTTGTTGCTCTTGCTGCTGTTGTTGTTTTTGTTGTTGTGTGTGCTTTTTTATTTGACTTTTACGATACTTTTTATGCCGTTTGCCTTTTTTGTGTGCTCTAAAGAGTATATGTGTCTCTCTTTCTCTCTCTCTCTCTCTCTCTCTTTCACTGTAAGTATATGTGTGTGTGTACCAATTGATCTTAATGTGACACAAATGATATGGTAAAATCCAGTCAGCCAGCCAAACAGGCAACACAACAATTGCGCAGGCGACGGCAACAGCAACAGCAACAGCAACGGCAATGACAGCGGCAGCGGCAGCGTCAGCAACGAACGACGACAGCGACGACATTTTTATGCTGTTTTTAGTATGCGCAATGTTATGCTTCAACTATGGCAAAGTCCTTTAGCTGCCCCTGTCACTGTCCCCATCCCCATCCCCATCCCTGTCTCTGTCTCTGTCACTGTCCCAGTCCCTGTCGCTGGTGCTATTCGTATTGCTGCCAGTGCCTTTAGTTCTTGTTCATATTTCTATGCTACCCGCAGCATTTACCATTGCGATTGCGATTGCTATTGCGATTGCGATTGCTATTGCTATTGCCATTGCCATTTGCTCAGTTCAGTTCAGTTTCAATTTCCGTTTCCCCTTACTCTCTTGTGCTTGTTCTTCCACTCTATGCAGACAGCATTACAATATTTTCGTGGAACCCCAAAAAAAAAAAAAAAAAATTGGCTAAAAGTTTTGCTCTCGAGAATTTCGAGTTATAACTGCACAAAATGTTCATCTGCGGATGAGTATGAGGCAGTGACACAGCAGCAAGGCAGCGAGGTAGCAATATAGTGGCAGGCAGAGACAAAAGCCAGCAAACAAGAACAACAACAATAAGAACAACAACATAAGCTGCAAATGAGCCAACGCCTGGCGACACCTTCGATGTGGCCCCAAAACAACAGTCAACAGCACTTAAAAGTCAGCGACGGCAGTGGCATAGCACAAATATGAGAAACTTAACTCAAAAGTCCAAGTCAATACGCTCGGTCAACACAAAAACAACCAAAAGCTGCTAAAGCAACAACAACAACAACGAGCAACTTTTGCTTGTCTTCCTTTCCAGGCCCAAAAAACGCAAGCGCCGCCCCTTTATATTGAAAACATTGGAAATCGTTGATAATAGTAGCAAAAGCAACAACAACAACAACAACGACAGCAACAAGAAGAAAACGAATAACAAAACGTCAAAATTTCCCCGCCGTAATGCTTTAGCATTACGGTCATGCGCAAGCAAACCGTTATCTTATCGCAGTCGACGCCATTAAACTGGAAATATTACGATGGGAGGGCGCTTTGGGGTGTGCTTGGTGCGCTTCAAGGGTTAAAGGTAATTCCAACTTCTGCGCAGTGTGCATCGGGTGGAGAGTAGCGAAAAATCAGTCAATCATTTCAGTTGACATGAAACACCCTGTGCATTGCTATTAGTGTATACCCTATAAATATTACTATTAGCAAATAGTGCATGCAAATAATTTAAATAAAATATGAAAATTTGAATTCCAAATTTTTACATTAAAAAATTTTACATAATAATATAAATTTTATTTACTATATGAAATTAATTTTTTAATATAAAAATAAAATAATAAATACTTACAAATATTTAAGTTACTTTACTCTGTATAGAAAAATTTAACTTTTAAAATTAAAAAAATAATTTAATTCTTTTGAAAATTTATTTATTTGAATTTATTAAATTTATGCAAATTTTCATTAATTAATACAAAATTAGAATTTATTTTTTACAATTTGTTCTTGTAGTAATTAAAATATTTAATCACTAAAAAATATTAAAAAACAAAAATAAAAATTTAATTTTTTAAAAATTGTTTTTTATTTTTTAAGCCTTTTTTTTATTTTGTGGCTTTCTATTTAAATTTTCACGCATTTTATTAATATTAATTTTAAGGGATATCTACTCGTTGTGCATTCTATGTTTTATTTTGAGAGAACATTACTGTCTGTCTATATGTCTAGTGTATCGTAACTGGTGCGTTCTGTTGGCTACAAGTCTGCCTAGCTGCTCATATTTCCTATACCGCCACCCACATGGCATTTTCTGTTTTAGCATTTATTTATGAACCGCTTAAAGCGCGCCAAACACTTTGAACCTTATGGACTGCCACATTACCCACAATCCCACTCTCCTACTGCTGCTGCTGCTGCCAACGCGCTGCTGCACTTAGACCTTCGCAATGATGTCCTTTAGTGATGAAGCCAAACACAGCTGGTGGTCATACCTTGACCGAGTATTGGACCAATGGCGTATACTTTCCTTGCTGTAATGATCTTACGAAATGAAGAGTATTTAGCTTAATATTAATTTAAAATTAATAATAAAAAAAAAAAACACAAATAAATAAATAATAATCGCATATTTATTATAATTATTATTTACAGATATTTTTAAAATATTTAAAAGAATTTTTTAAAAAATTGAATGTTTCACATTTAATATAAAAATTGGCAAATAAATAAAAATCTAAAAAAAATATATATAAATATTTAGTTAAATTTAATTAATTTAATTTTTTTTCTAACATTCAGCAGCGATTTAACGCTAATAACTATACGGAACTTTGCTCTGTAATATATGCAACCAAAGTTGTCTTAAACAGTCTTACCACACAGAGGCAAGCCAAACCTAGTTAACACAACGGACAGCAGCGGCATCAGCAACAGCAAGAGCAACAGTAACAACAGCAGCAGCAGCAGCAGCATTAAATTAAGACGTGACCCTGAAAACAAAACTAAATGTGAGTGAGAGACTTATGAAATGAAATGCAGTTTCTGTTTCTGTTATTAGGTCTCGGGTGTCGACTGTGTCGAGTTTATCGGCGGGGTCTCAGTTGTCGGGTCTCGGTTGTATATCTTGTCACTTTGGGTCTGCAGTCGAAGTTGAAGCCCGTGCAGTCGGATGCACTTCCCATTGAGTTGCGCTTTCAAAATAGTAGATGAATCAATTTACGTCTAACTATCTAGTCGTAAATATCTTTGTGTATCTTTGTATCATTTAATCGTAGCAATCCGAGTCATCGATTGATTGTGACTTGTGACTTTCAAATTTTGAGCACGGTCAGTCGCATGACTGGGCGTAACGTAATGGATTGAGTGTTAAACACTAATAAACCTGGGAAATGTTATGCATTTCATGTCATTAAGATATAACTATATACTATTTTTTGCCAAGTGACAACAGAAAAAGACAAGGTAATAGTTATTATTATAAACCGGATTGAGGAACAACAATGGATCATCCATCCATTAGATGCAGTGAGAGAAATCAATGCATCGAATTGATAACATATGAAAAATCATTGGGAAATATTGACAAGTACATTAAATTATAGAAAATAATTTTGTCTTCAATTTAATTAAGAAATAATTAAAAAAAAAATTTTTAATATAAAAAAAAATTAATTAAAATGTTTTTTTTTTAATTCTTAAGAATTATTGCTCAGTAAAATAAATATTTTTATAATTTTAAAAGTATTTCTTAGAAAGGTATTTTTAAACTTTTCTTTCACTGAAAATTCTGCATAAATTTTATGTCAAATTTTGAAAAGTAATATTATAATTAATAAATATATAAAATCTTAAGTTTTCTTGTTCTTTCAGCAGTTCCGAGAGCATTACTGACCTAGTGCTCTAAAGAATTTTGCGCAGTGTAGACATTTTTATTAGACAATTAAACGCATTTCATTAAAATTTCTTCGACGATTTTCACGTTTAAATATTTTATTTTATTTTTTGTTTATTTTGTTTTTATATTGTATTCATGCTTACGATGTGAACTGTCTTAGTGTCGTAGTTTCTGAACGACGCGTCGTCAGAGTTACATAAATCTCGCCAATGGTACGATGAGTATAAACCCAAAACTTGCTAGCTGTGCACATTTTTACACATGTCTCTTCAAGTGTGTTGTGTTGTGCTTTCTGTGTGTGTTTGTGTGTTGTTGAAAGTTTTTCATGTCTATATCTACAACGACAACGGCCTACGAATCGTTGGGCTTATTGAGGCATTGACATGTCGCAGCGAGTTCATTTGTAGATCCGAATGTCAACGGTGAACAAGTGCAAAAGTTTGACAGCGGATCGCATAACTAAATATAGTAGACGATCTTAAACGGATTACAGCAACAGGACATATATATATATATATCGTATATATAGTACATACAGTGTTAATCAATCGATCAAAATGGACTTTGATGAATTTCGCGAATTTGGCCATGCTTCTATCGAGTTTATTATCAATTATTTGAGCAATATACGTGACAGGTGTGTGTGTGTGTGTGTATTTCTCACTCTCAACATAATGTATTGTGTGACTGTGTGTGTCGTAATCCTTTTAAAGCAACTTGCTACTTTCACAGAAATGTGCTATCCAATGTTCAGCCGCATGAGATTGTCAACCAATTGCCAAGAGAGATACCTGAACAACCGGAACACTGGCGTCAAGTTCTTGTTGATCTTGAGAATATAATATTACCGGGACTAACCCATTGGCAGTCACCTTATTTTTATGCCTTCTATCCATCATCAGCATCAGCGGGATCTATAATTGGAGAGTTGCTGATAGCTGGCATTGGAGTTTTAGGTTTTAGTTGGGTAAGTTGAAGGTTGAAGAATTAGTATCCTGCAAAGTAAATCTGACATAGAAAAGTATTACTTCAATTGGTTAAATGCTTTATTTAGTAGAATAATCTAAGTTCCGGACTTAATACCAGTTTATAATAAAGTCTTAGCTGAAGGTCGCAGATGTAATAAGTTTGCTACAATTAATTTTTTTACATTGATTTCTAATTAATGTAAGCATTGAGAATTATATTACATAACTAAAAACAAATAGTTTATAAATTAAACTAACTTAAATTAATAAATCAGTTACAGCTTATAATACAAAAATAAAAAAATTTCATTCCACGCGTAAACTGTAAAAATTTATATTTCGGATTGAACTAGTCTGCTTTCTAGGCCGTAAAAGCCTAATTTAATTGTTGGTGAAATTACAATTTTCATTTTTGCAACTTTCAAAAAATTTAAGCGTGACAAAAAAAAATATATATATATAAGATTTTAAGTACTTTACATAACTTTTTATATGGGAAGTTTCATAGCTTTACCATAACAAAATGATCTAAAAATTATTATTCGCAAACACTTTGCGTATTTCACTTAACGAAACTTAAAGTTTATATGCTACTTAACTTTATTTATATACGTGCAAATGTTACACTTAAAACTCAACGAAAGTTTATTGACTAGTAAATTTCTTTACACTAAACAACATGAGTTTATCTATTGTTGTTCTCACTTCAACTATTTTATATATTTATATTTTTTAGTTAATTTAACAAATTTATTTTCTTTTTAATTTTATGTTTAACATAGAAAATATATGCATTATTAATTTAAAATTAAATAAGAATTTAAAAACATTAACTTAAATTAGATAAGAATTTAAAAAACTTTAAATTGATTATCGCGGCGTAGGAAAAACTAAATAACAAGAGCGAGTGCAAGAGTGAAAGAGAGACAGAGTGTGAACGCTCTACGCATAAAGAGCACGAGCGAGCACGCACTTGAAACTTGTTGTGCCTGAGAACAGTTGGCAAGCAACTGGGAACAGTTGAGCACAGTTGCTAACAGACGCAAAGAAATTTTGCACACTATTCTGTGGCATATTGATAATGCTTAATGCTAGATAAGTTTTTAAGCTACACTACTTATGTTTATTTATAATTTTAATTTATAATATTATTTATTTACATAATTATTTATATATTTTTTTTATTTGTTTTTTTTATATATGTATAAAGAAATTTGTTGCTTATAAATTTCACTACATATAATCTTGAACATAAACTATAATTATAGTTATATAAAACTCTATGTTTAATCAATTCTAGAGCTATTAAAATAGAAAGGAGATTAGATATTCTTTGACAAGTTCGTTAGATTGCAATTAGATTCTAGGCACTCTTGGAAACAATAAGAAATATCCATTTGCGGTCATTTGGTGAGCGACACTATATCGTTTAAGAGTCGCAACATTGACGACTAACATCTGGTTCTGTCTCTGGCTCTTTTTCCGGCTTATTCTCTGGCCCTTTCTCTGTCACTGCTGGGAGTATAAATAGCGCTCAGCTTGCGACAAGCCATCACAGACATAACGACAACTTGGCAGTGACAACACATTCCAAAAAAAAAGAATCGACATAAAGTGCTAAATAGAGAGACAGAGAGAGAGAGAGAGAGAGAGAGAGATTAGTGTTCCAAGCTTTGTAAATAAACAAAAGGCAAACAAACAAATTACATTGTGAAAAGTACAAATAGAAAAGCGTTAAAAACAATAACAAAAACAAGAACAAGAACAATAACAAATTGCAATCGAAAAACGCCAACAAATGGATGCTAAACAATTTCGTGAATTTGGCAAAGCGGCCGTTGACTTTGTGGCCGATTATTTGGAAAATATACGTGATCATGATGTATTACCAAATGTGGAGCCTGGTTATCTGCTTGATCTGCTGCCTAAACAAATGCCAGATACACCCGAGGATTGGCAGAATATACTAAAGGATATTGATCGTGTTATTAAGCCTGGCTTAACGCACTGGCAGTCACCCAATATGCATGCATATTATCCAACAAGTGTCTCATATCCATCGATCGTTGGTGAAATGTTAGCTAGCGGATTCAGCATCATTGGCTTCAGCTGGGTACGTGCAGGTGAAACCTCTGAGATATTGTTGTTTGTCAATGTTATTGTTCGAGTACAATGGGAGCCCTTTGTATTCACTCTGGGAATGAAGTGAAAGTTATGAAAAGTAAAGAACTCGATAAACTGGTTGCTTGTCCATACACAATACACCTTCATCAAGACTTGTAACTACCACTCCAAGACTGTGTCAAGTTCATTTAGAAGTGTCGACGGATAATTAAGAATTTTACCTCATATGCGATACATGTTTGTATTTACTTTATTATTTGCATAGTCTGCAAATAGAGAAAATTCAAGTGATTTATTTGCCACTTTAGCTATGTAAATATTTACTTTCATTTTGCGAAAGTTACTATTAATTGTTGCTCTGCTTTAACTAGTCTATGTATATATCATCTATGTTTGCAGTTCAAGATTTAAACATACTCATTAAATCATTATTTATATTGCTTATAGATCTGCAGTCCAGCATGCACGGAGCTGGAAGTTGTTGTCATGGATTGGCTGGCGAAATTCCTTAAGCTGCCTAAGCATTTTCTACACGAGACCGAAGGACCTGGTGGCGGTGTCATACAAGGTTCGGCTAGCGAGGCTGTTCTAGTCGCTGTTCTGGCCGCACGTGAACAAGCTGTGCGCAGAGTGCGCGAGACTCATCCAGAACTGAGTGAGAGTGAAATTCGTGGCAAACTTATTGCCTATTCATCTGATCAGAGTAACAGTTGCATTGAAAAATCTGGAGTACTGGCTGCTATGCCTATTAAATTGTTGCCAGCTGGTGAAGATTTGGTACTGCGTGGAGCAACTCTACAGGAGGCCATTGAGCGAGATGTTGCTGCTGGTTTAATACCCGTCATTTGCATTGCAACGCTAGGCACAACAGGCACATGCGCTTATGATGATATTGAGTCTCTGGCCACAGTTTGTGAGGAGCATCAAGTGTGGTTGCATGTGGATGCCGCATATGCAGGAGGAGCCTTTGCTTTGGACGAATGCGTTGATCTGCGACGTGGTTTAGATCGTGTGGATTCCCTTAATTTCAATTTGCACAAGTTTATGCTTGTCAATTTCGATTGTGCCGCCATGTGGCTGCGCGATGCCAACAAAGTCGTCGATAGTTTCAATGTGGATCGCATCTATTTAAAACATAAGCATGAGGGCCATACTCAGATTCCAGATTTCAGACACTGGCAAATTCCATTGGGAAGACGGTTTCGTGCACTCAAAGTGTGGATTACTTTCCGCACTTTGGGTGCTGAAGGATTACGTGCTCATGTGCGTAAGCATATCGACTTGGCAATCCAGTTCGAGAATCTTGTGAAGGCCGATTCACGATTCGAGATTGTTGCACCTCGTGCCTTAGGCTTGGTTTGCTTCAGAGCCAAGGGCGACAATGAGATTACAGCTCAGCTATTGCATCGTTTAATGGAGCGTAAGAAAATTTATATGGTGAAGGCGGAGCATGGCGGTCGTCTGTTTCTGCGCTTTGTAGTATGTGGCATGGATCCCAAGCCTGCGGACATTGAATTCGCTTGGACGGAGATTGAGTCACAGTTAACAGCAATAACTGCAGAGCCAACAGTGGAGGCGCGCAAAGCTGGAGAAATAACGGAGCTCACAAATCACTTAACTGGACTTCAATTAGCAGATGAAACGTTGCAGCGTTAAACGCCGCTCACTTTTGGAGTACTTCAGCTTAATTGTTTATTTATGTTTAATTTTCTTAAAATTGTTGCTGTGCAATTAAAGAAACAGTTAACAATTAGTTAAGGTTTAATAAATGGATAAAAAATAAATATATTTTTTTTTTACTTACATTTTAAATTCTTATTGTTTTGCGGTATTAAAATGATTTGCAATATGAAGAAGCAATAGTGCTGCCAGATCTACAAAATTACAAGCATATCTCGGTGACTGTTATGTTATGTTGTGGTACGCCTATGTCTCTGTTAACTTTAACACTTAACAGCATAGTGAAGTTTTAGTGTCACTTCTGTTAAATTTAAATTGAAGTTTAAAGTTCACCATAATTAGCGTCTGTTAAATTTAAATTTATGCGATCCTCAAATTACATCAGTATCAACAATTATTTTTATTGTTAATATTACTAGAGTTGGCTTACAGGGTATGTCAGAAGTACATCATACTTATTTATTGTCACCATTTATTGACTCTATATAATGAGTTCCATTTTATGCATTCTTAATTCGAAACTAAACATTTGTTCTGTCTTAAAACATTATCTTCGGTTTTCAGGTATAAGTAAGGGTACTTTACGATTGCTAGTCGGAGAGTCTATTCGATCTTTGCTGTGTTTAGAACAAATAACTTGAAGATCTAAACGAATCTTAAAATGAATCACAAACAATTTCGTGAATTTGGTAAAGCTGCTGTTGACTATGTGGCCGATTATTTGGAGAATATTCGCGATCATAATATACTTCCATCCGTGGAGCCGGGTTACTTGTTGCAACTGCTACCTAAAGAGATGCCAGAGTTACCCGAGGATTGGCAGAGTATACTGAAAGATATTGATCGAGTAATCATGCCTGGCCTTACCCATTGGCAGTCACCCAATATGCATGCCTATTATCCTAGCATCGTTTCCTATCCATCGATTGTTGGTGAAATACTCTCGAGTGGTTTGGGAGTCATTGGCTTAAGTTGGGTGAGTCAAAATGAAATTTCGCAATTGAAATTTGATTCTCAATTTTTAATCCTTACTAATTTTGTGTAGATTTGTAGTCCTGCTTGCACTGAGCTTGAAGTAGTCGTCATGGACTGGATGGTGAAGTTTTTAAAGTTGCCCAAGCATTTTCTACATGAATCTGAAGGTCCTGGAGGTGGCGTTATTCAAGGATCTGCAAGTGAATCCGTATTAATTGCCGCTCTGGCAGCTCGTGAACAAGCTGTGCGTAAACTGCGCTTATCTCATCCAGAGTTCAGTGAGAGTGAAATACGTGGAAAACTTGTGGCATACTCCTCCGACCAGAGTAACAGCTGTGTAGAGAAGTCGGGCGTACTGGCAGCACTACCTATGAGACTTCTTCCTGCCAGCGAGGATTTCATACTACGTGGAGCAACCCTACAGGAGGCCATTGAGCGAGATGTTGCTGCTGGTTTAATACCCGTCATTTGCATTGCGACTCTAGGAACAACGGGCACTTGCGCCTATGATGACATTGAGTCTCTGGCCTCAGTCTGTGAGGAGCATCAAGTGTGGCTGCATGTGGATGCCGCATATGCAGGAGGAGCCTTTGCACTCGACGAATGCGATGATCTGCGACGTGGTTTGGATCGTGTGGATTCCCTTAACTTTAATTTTCACAAGTTGATGCTGGTAAATTTCGACTGCGCTGCAATATGGTTACGTGATGCTAACAAGCTCGTGGACAGTTTCAATGTCGATCGCATTTATTTGAAACATGACAACGAAGGTCAAAGGCTAATGCCTGATTTCCGACACTGGCAAATTCCACTGGGAAGACGGTTTCGTGCTCTTAAAGTGTGGATTACTTTCCGCACTTTGGGTGCTGAAGGATTACGTGCTCACGTGCGTAAGCATATCGACTTGGCAATCCAGTTCGAGAATCTTGTGAAGGCCGATTCACGATTCGAGATTGTTGCACCTCGTGCCTTAGGCTTGGTTTGTTTCAGAGCCAAGGGCGACAATGAGATTACAGCTCAGCTATTGCATCGTTTAATGGAGCGTAAGAAAATTTATATGGTGAAGGCAGAGCATGGCGGTCGTCTGTTTCTGCGCTTTGTGGTATGTGGCATGGATCCCAAGCCTGCGGACATTGAATTCGCTTGGATGGAGATTGAGACACAGTTGACGGAAATAACTATGGTGAAAGTGTGAAAATATATGTAAATTGGCTTATTATTTAATTGTTAAATAAAAGGGTTTAACTGTTTTATTCGGTGGAAATGACAAAATTTAATAATTTGTATACCAAATTGTAGAGTATTTACTTATAGCGTGTGCTAATGCTAAATTGAAATAGAGTAATTCGCGTCAAAAACGTTATATATCACGATTTCGGTTATATTTTGCTAGCAGCTAGTTTAAATTTTTCTTAGGCAACAGTGCAAATACAGTTTGAGAGCTAGTCGTACACACAATTTTTAAATAACGGCTATCGTCGCTGTTATTTGCAATGTGAACTATCGTTATTTGTTATCGACTTTACAATTAATAGTGCTGCCAGATCTTCATATTTAAATGTAAATGTAAATTAACATAACAGCATTATGTTAAGTGTTTGCCATATAAAAGCAGCTGATGAATTGCATTTTTGCACAACGAAGGCAAGACACACTATTTTCATTATTTATTATGGAAATTAAATGAAAAATAGTTTATGCTGCATGCAAAAAGTAGCGGCTAGTAATACAATTACAATATAAATGATTAAAACTCAGCTTAACGATTAATAATTTAAAGTTTAAGTTGATTGTTTATTAAAAAAATCTGACAAAGTTGGCAATGTGTTACAAAATTTGTGAGAAATTGTAATGATTCGGCAAGGGGAATAGAAAATACTTTCAAGGTGACAATTTTGTTGTCAACAAAACAAAAAAACGTTCATGCAACACAAATTTCGTATAAACCAAACAAATTAAAAAAAAAGTTATCCAAATTGGAATTTGATATGCAATGGTAAGTGGGAAGAAAAACATAAATAAGAAAAATTAATAATAATTATTGAAAAATCTTTAGAATTCTCTTTTTCGCGAATAGTTATGTTTAGACTAGCCAGCAGGCGGAGCTTATACAATGCATCGGCACTTAAAGCAGAACTCAGCGGGTTGCAACATCAGGGCAGCCATCATGACTTCAATTACAATCTAGAAACTGCAAAGCAGAAGGCACAGATTGTTATTGTTGGCGCTGGATTAGCCGGTCTATCGGCGGCACAGCATCTGCTATCATGCGGTTTCCGTAATACGATTGTGCTGGAGGCAACGGAACGTTATGGTGGACGTATTAATTCGCAACGCTTTGGCGACACATTTTGTGAGCTGGGCGCAAAATGGGTCAACATCGATGGTTCGCACGATTCAATGTATGAGCTCTTACGCAATGCCGAAGGCTTAACCAAACAGCTAAAACAACCGACAGTTGCCAAATATGTACAGCCCGAAGGACAAGGCGACTCGTGTAAAGTGCAACCAAAAATGGTTAGCCTCATCGATACGCTCTTCAAGGACTTGTGCCGTGGTTTTAAAGTGCGTGACAAGGTCATGAGCGGCGGCGATCTTAACTCATTGGACAATGTCATGAGCTATTTTCAAGCGGAGAGTGAGAATTTGATAAATGCAACGTTTAAGCAAGCCGCTGATCAGGAAATTGCCCGCAAGATCTTTCAATCATACTTCAAGGATTTCAGCAGCATTTTAGGCTGTTGTCTGGAGTATGTGAATATTCAGCATGTCACAACCTGTGATCTCAAGCAAGAAATGAATCCTATATATGTACCTTCCGGTCTGGATAATATTGTTGAGGAAATTACACATGATCTGGATGCTGATCAATTGCAAATTGGCAAACCTGTTGGACAAATACAATGGAAAACATTGACAGAACCGCAATCTGTGGGCTGCATGGATGGTAGTCTTTATCATGCCGATCATATTATCTGTACCTTGCCATTAGGTGTACTTAAGAATTTCTCTAGTATTTTATTTAAACCCACATTGCCGCTCAACAAATTACAAGCAATACAGAATTTGGGCTTTGGTAATCCTGTCAAGATTTATATGTCCTATAAGCAACCCGTGCATAGCTGGCTCAAGTCCAATTTACGCCCTTTGGGCACATTGCAAACAAATTCAGTTATCTGTGATCAAACACCAAGTTCAACATCCAACCCGGAACGTAACTGGACACAACAGATCGTGGAAATATCACAGTTACCTAGTAGTAGTCATGTGGTAGAGGTACGCGTTGGTGGTGGCTACTATGATGAAATTGAAAAATTACCCGATGATATACTGCAGGAACAAATCACGAAACTTTTACAAAATTGTCTAGTCGATCAATGGATACCACATCCAGAGGCTATATTGCGTTCCGATTGGAATAGTTCTGCCTGCTATCTAGGTGGACGTCCATACTTCTCGGTGAATAGCAGTGCACGTGATGTACAAAGTTTGGCTGCGCCACTTGGTTTTACGGCGCCATCGTTGCTCTTTGCTGGTGATGCAACGGCATTGCAAGGATTCGGTACCATTGATGCGGCACGTACCAGTGGCATACGTGAGGCACAACGTATTGTTGACTATTATCATAGAAAGCTTAGTGTTTAATATTTCCCGCCCTCTACACCATACATCAAAAAAAAAAAAAAAAAAAATCTGCAGTCTAGTCAAAATTTCTAGTTAAATTGTTATTTATATTATTAAGCACAGATAGTAAATATATAGTTACGTATATATAATATATATGGATAATAACAATAATAAACATCAACAAGAACGATCATTTATCTGTTTTTTAATAAAAGCTTACAAGATTTTTTATTAATTTTAACATTTGCAGTTTTGTTTTTTAAAGCATATTGAGTTCTAGTTTTGTTTATGCAACTTTATTTTTTATGAGGAACGCTTTGCATTGATATTTGTATTTTAGAATATTTTATCTCTGTATTATTGTTATTGTTTAAGACAAGGTATATTTTTAGTATACAGTCGAGTCGCGATAATTCGTACCCCGTTAATTCGAAATTCTCAATAATTTGTAAACATTTCTCTTCCCTTGAATAATAATTCAATAAATAATTGGAAAATAATTCGAAATACTCAGTAATTCGTAAAAAATATGATCCCCGTAACATTTCGAATTATCGAGATTCGACTGTATTTTATTGGTATATTTTTATTATATTTTATTGGTATATTTTTAATATATTTTATTGGTATATTTTAAGTATATTTTATTGGTATATTTTTATTATATTTTATTGGTATATTTTTAATATATTTTATTGGTATATTTTAAGTATATTTTATTGGTATATTTTTGTTATATTTTATTGGTATATTTTTATTTTTATACTTTATTGTTGTATTTTTTTAGTATATTTTATTGGTATATTTTAAGTATAATTTATTGGTATATTTTTAATATACTTTATTGGCATATTTTAGTATATTTTTTGCATCTATTAATCTATAGAATTTTATTGTTTTATTTAGACCCTCAGCAAATTGAATTTAATTTGTTTTATACCCTTGCAGAGATCATATAAGAGAGAGTATAATTATTGCAGGAGTTTCTAAAACTCCTCAGGAAAGAACAACAGCAGTTTCCAATTTAGGTCCTGCCTTTCTTTCTGTTAGAATCCAAATTATTCTTTCATGTTTTAAATCTATTTCCAAGAAACTTGGTATACATACACCCTATAACCATAAGCCAAATTTGGTTTAAATCGAACTAATATATTATTTAGGAACAATCGGTCGAAAATTCTGTTCTTGCTTATTAAGTTATCCGGCTGAAACTTGCATGATTTGAGTTTAATGATGACTCACGCATATCAAACAAACTTGATCTAAATCGGACAACTACTATGTCATATAGCCAACAATATAGGTAAAAAAAAAATTTACTTCTTATAAAATAAAGCTGTCGTTAAAGTCTGCAAGAGTATAACATCATCGGTACGCTGATATTTTATATGTTAAATGTTGTTTCTATTCATCTTTTACTATTTTGAAATTTTTAAAAATTTTTTAAAAATCATGAAAAATGTTAAGCTTTAGTCAAAATTAGCAAATTCATAGCTCATTAAATTTTCTAAATAAAAACAAATTATAAAGTTCCCCAAGAAGCATAAAAATTATACCAAAATTTGTTTGCCATTAAAATGAGAAATTAAAAAAAATCAAATTCATTTTTGTTGAGTATTTTTTTTTTAATAATTTTAACAATAATAAACATAACAAAATATTACTTATGCAAATGAAAATGTAAACAAGCTTATACATATATATAGAGTATAGATATATATCTATGTTTATAGTAGTTATTTTAATGGTTTAATGTAGAAAATTCCCTAAATTGTCATGTTTGTTTTCTTAGTTTCGCAGTTTCCTTTTCATGAATATTTAATTCTCTGACTTTTCAGCTGCTTCACTTTGTTCCATATCATCGGTAGCGGCGCTAACTTCTTTCCATGAGTATTCCATATCTTCAGGTTGTGTGAATCTTGAACAGACGGCCATGCGTAAAAAGTAAACATCACGAATCTTGGCTGGCACCATATGAATATTGCCACGCCCATTGATGCGTTTGAGTAACGCTTCATTGCGTTCATTGCTGCCCTTGAGACGGAAACAGACCAAACCCATGTTCACTTCGGAGGCCAACTCGAAACGTTTATCTTCAACGCAGAGATCAGCAAATTGTTTGGCAAATCCGCAATGACGACGTATGTGAGCCTGGAGATTCTCAACGCCATAGAGACGTAGCACAAACCAAAGTTTCAAAGCACGGAAACGACGTCCCAATGGAATTTGCCAGTGACGATAATCGGGTGCTGATCCCTGCATGTCATGCTTTAAGTACAATGGATCAACATTGAAGGCATTCACGACCCAACTAGGATCCTTTAGCCACATGGCTGAGCAATCAAAGTTGACCAACATCCATTTGTGTGGATTGAAGTTGAAAGAATCTGCTGTCTCGATGCCCTTCATGTGATGACGATATTCGGGACAGATGAAAGCTGAGCCAGCATATGCTGCATCAACATGTACCCAAACCTTGTGCTTGTTGGCCACAGGACCGCATTCATCCAGGCGATCAAAGGCGCAGGAATTTGTGGTGCCCAATGTGACCACAGCATAGAAAGGTATAAGACCATCGGCAAGATCCTTCTTGATAGCCTCATCCAAGGCATCACCACGCAGACGATTATGTTCATCGGCTGGCACTGAACGTAACTTAACGCCACCTAAAAGACCAGCGCGCTCCACAGATGAATGCGCCTGTGCTGAGGCATAGCCCACAAGTTTACCAATTATTGTATGCTCATCCCATTCGGGGTGTTCCGCCTTTACTTCCTGCAGTTTCTTGGCCTTGGCGCCAAGCAACGCAACCAATGTAGATTCACTTGCTGTGCCCTGAATAACACCACCGCCTTTACCTCCAGAACAGGCCAGAAATTCGGCAGGCAAATCTAACATTTTGCCCAACCAATCAAGCATTACAACCTCTAGCTCAGTGCATGCTGGACTCGCAATCCATGTGAAGCCAATGCAAGCGATTGCTCCACTCAACATATCTGCCACAATTGCAGGATATGAGTTGGCTGTGGGGAAATATGCATGGAATTTGGGACTATGCCAATGAGTTACACCCGGCATAATAACACGTTCAATATCCTTCATAACATCTTGCCAGTTTTCGGGTTTCTCGGGTGCCGCATCTGGTATCATAGGTTGCAAGTAGCCAGGCTTCACTTCAGGCAGTACACGCCTGCAAAAACAACAACAACAAGAACAACAACAATAAATGTTAAGTAAAATCAGCATATTAATCTTATTAGTTGTCATACAAAAGATACAAAAAGCACTTGGAAAATTACATTTCCTGCGCTTACTGCTGCTCTCCGCAATCACAATTTTCATTTAGAACTCATGAACCTCCCTTCAATGCCTAGCTCTCTACTTACGACCCTAGCATAATGGCAACTTGTTGCCAACGTCAAGAAAATCGATAAAGGCAACGGGGGAAAAAAAAACTTGTTGCCTGTTTCCTGCTTCTGTTGCCTTTTAATCTCTATATATGCAGATAAAATACTTTTAATACTCTTACGTTAAATGAACTGTATTTGAAAGATATTTGAGCTTGAGGCTTATCTGCGCTTTCCTTATCTTCCTTAAATAATTTATCCCATAATAAATTAAAAAGAAAAAAACTAAATAATATAATAAAATTATGTCCTTGAAAAACTTTTTCGCATAAAACTATAAATATAAATTTGAAAAAAAATATAATAATAGAACAAAATTGCATCTTTGAAAAACTTTTATGAATAAATCATGAAAAAAATATAATAAAATATTAGTTTTGAGATAATATTAAGAAAAATCATAAAAAAATAAAAGTAATAGAATAAAATTCAAGCAGACTTAAGATAAATTATTACCAATAATTTTTAAACAATTAATTAATTATTGAAGAATCATAATTATTATTTAATAACAATTATTACAAAAACTTTTTCCATTTTATTTAAAATTTTTTTCAATTAATTTTTAATCTTTTTTAATAATTAGTTCATTTATTTATTTTATTAACTGAATAAAATATTTACTAAGTGAACATAAATAAGCTGAAATAATTTAACTTTTGAATTTGGCGTAAATATAAAACTCAATTATATTAACTACATTTACTTAATCAACAGATAATTGCTACACATAATTCAACTAATTAGCAAATTTATTATATTTACTCACAATACTTTCACTTAATATTTTAACTTTATTTTTTATTTTCGAAACTCAAAGTAAATGAAGGTTATTTTTGTTTTTGTGCTATGGCTGAGAGATCTGATATGGCCAAGGCTATAACATTTAAATTGTTTAAGAACAATATAAGTTATATAATATCGAATGAACCTTGAGATGTCAGCGAACAACAAAAAAAAAAAAATTGTGTACAAGACTTTATAATGCTGTAATTAATTAGCTGCAAAAAAAAAAGTTGTGAAAGCTGGCAAAGGTTTCAGTTCGCGCAATAGAAGGTCAAATTGGCCTAAAGCGTGACTTTCTCATGATTTATCATACAAATATAGATACTATATATTTAGTTACAATACAAAATCATTCACTTCCATGCGGAAAGGCATAGATAGACTATCTGTGTGTGTCTCTGTCTGTTTTGGGTCAATCAGAACGAACTTTCAAATTGTTTCACTTAAAGGTCAATTCATGTTATTGAACAGCAGATATATATATATATATATATATATAATATAAATTTATTTATATATAATTCAAGTCGTAAATTGAATACAATTGAATTAACACGTTACACATTCAATACACACACACATTCACACACGCACACAAAGAGCGAAAGAGAGGGAGAGATACACACCTGTCTCGTATGTTTTCCAAATATTCGGCTATAAAATCCACCATCGATTTGGCAAAATCTTTGAATTCCGGTGCCTCCATATCGATCTGTAAAAATAAATACATTTATTTGTGACTAATGTAAAAAAATAACAACAACAATAATAATAATAATAATAATTAATTTATATGCATATAAAACCCAAACAAAAAAGTAAAAATACAAAAAATGAGTGCAATAAATTTTGCAACTCACCGAAACTTTCGGATCCAGTTTATCGACCAGCACCTGATTTTCATCCTTACTTGGTAATGACATGGTAGTTGTATTAGTAGTCGTTGCTTTGCTCATGTTTTTAGTTAATTATGTTACGTTAGTTATGCTATGTATTTTGTGCAGTAAATGTGTTAGAAGGAGACAGAGTTTATGTATCTTAAAGTTAGTGATAATTTCAATAAATTTTTGTGCAGTTTTTATGTTAATTATGCCCATAGTATATTTATGGCAAAACATTTAATTGATTTGTGATAACAAGCATGATAATAATAGATTGCAGTATCAATCAACAATTGCAAGCTTATCAGAATAAACTTTAAATATGTAAACAAAATTGTTTAATAATTAATTTGAAATTTCTAATTATTTAATAATTAAAAACAAAAATAAAAAATGTATTTAAGAAATAATTGAAAATATATTAAAATTTATTTTAACTTTTTTTTGTTTTTTTTTTGAATTTAAATTTTAAATCAAAAAGTTATAAGCAAAAACTCAAAATATTTTTTTTGTAAATATTTTAAAATATTCTAAAAATAAATAATTAAAGAAATGTTTAAATTAATTTATTGCCTGCTATATGTAATCAAGTTTAAGCGTTGAGAACAAAATTGTTGATTGTTTTTTTTTTTTTTTTTTTTTTGTGATTCTTGCAAAGCAAAAGTATAAATGAAAATAATGATTGCAGTTAATGTTTTTGTTGTGCATTAATTAAACTTGAATTGAGTTTTAAGCCCTATAGATACAAACATCAGCAGCAGTAGCCGCAGCATGCAAACCAGTCAAGCAGTCAAAAGTTGTTTGGCATTGACGCGTTCCAAAAAACAAAAAAAAAAACAACAACAACAACAAAAAAAAAACCAGACCAGAACAAATCAAAAAGAAGTCAAAAATTGCTAAATAGATAAGATTTAAGCTCAGATAAATTTGTATTATTACAAGGCTAAGAAATTAGTAGATTTAGGCAAGGCTTCAAAAAAAAGGTCATGCCGAAATATTACGTATACGCCCCGTAAAGCGATGTTGTTTTTTTTAATGTTTTAAAGCACTTTAATTGTTTAAATATGCCCAAGAGTCATACGCACGTTTACATTCACACACACACACACACACACACACACATATACATATATATACACTCATACACACTTACCGTTTGTGCACTTAAGTTGAATGTTTCTAATTATTTGCACTCTTAATTTTGTTCGACGTAGTTTCGTTGCCTTTCCGTTGCCGTTCACAGCACTCGCAGTATGCACTATTACTAACTAGTTAGTATTGAATTTAATCTTAAAGCTGTTGCCGCTCTGGCATCTGTTAACCAACTGAGTGCTGCTCAGTATATGGCCAAAGCTTATAAAGCATTGCTTCGTGACATGTTCGAGCTATGCGTGTGAGAGTGTGTGCTGCGAGAGCAAAACTCACAGGACCGGTTCAAGCGCCCGTTGCTCGTTTAACGCTGCAAATGAATTTGTTATAAATAAATAATATAACAAATGTCAGTGTCTGTGTCTCTGCGTGTGTATGTGTGTGTGTGTGAGTGTGAATAAATAATTATTATACATTTCTTTCTACGCGGTGCATTCAACTGAAAAGAGAGGAAAACGATAATCAAATCATTTAAACTATGACTTTTGCATACTAATTAATTTTTGTTTGTCTTTATCTTACACCTGATGACGTCTGAATGTGATCTCTTGCGGCAAGAAGAATTCCCCTTGACGTAAATGACTCAACCAAAGTCAAGGGACTTTCCCAAAACGTACAAAATAAAAATTAAGAGCAAACTACGCGTGGTGCGAGTAGTAAAAAAAAACAAAATAATCAAATAAAAACAATCGAAAATATTTACATATTTTTGCAACTGGTTTTTTAAGCGCTGATTCTTGTCCAGCAGCTGTCAAAGTGGACCTGGTCGTATGTAACTGTAACTGTATCTGTAGCTGATACTGATGCTAGTATGTATTACCAGCAGCTCCATGAGAGAATTTAATGCTAGCACGCGACTTTGATTCTGACTCTGACTCGGACTCTGACTGACTCTCTATCAATGTTCTATGACGTCAAAAGCTTTACTCTCTATTATGTGAAAGGAAGTGTTGAGTGAATAAAGAGAGATTGCAAGAGAGAGGGCGTAAGGGCGAGAGGCATGTCACCCAACTGTTGCTAAGTATGTGTGCATGACTGTCTCTGGCATTCGAACGAAGCCACTTTGGCAAATCACTTGACTGAATCAACAGATTTTTGCCATTCGCTTTCAGTCCACCCACCCGCATGGCCGACAGAACCTGTACCAACCCCTACAAACTTCTGTGTATCCGAGTTACGAGAAATATTCCAATGGGGAATGGGAAGTTGTTGATGGGGCTGCTGCTGCTGCCGTTTTCTGCTTTATGCTGAAGTGCTTCAATTTGATTTATGGCTGACTTGAGTTGAAAAGCTTGGAGCATCTATGAATGGGAATGAGAATGAAAGTTGGGGTAACGGCAACGGCGCCTAGAAGTGGGGATTGCATAATCGAGCGACAAGAAATATTTTATGTATATTATACATACATTTGTGTGTGTGTACGCACAATATTTATTGAGTTAGAGCCAAAAGAAAGCATTTAATGAACTTTGAGAAACAAAAATTAAAGTTAAATAAATTATATTTTTTTTTTTTTTAAATAAATTTAAATAAAAGTAAAAATATTTTAAAAAATTTGTAATAAGTAAAAAAATATTTAAAATTAATAATAATAATTATTTTTAATAACTATTATAAAAATAAATTGTGCACAATTGAAAGCATAAGCGAAGGCTAAATTTAATGGTGTGCTGCAAATACAGTGAACGTCAGTTATCTACGACCAATGGCGTGATTTGGAGCTTATATAAGAAGGCTTTGCACATGTTCAACTCAAATAAATTTATCATAGCGATCGCTATTAATATAATACTATATTAATATCAATACAAAATTATATAAATTATTTTTAAATATTTAAAAAAAAAATAAATACATAAATAATAAATGATAAAACCATAATTAATAATAAAGTAAAATTTGAGCAAACGATAGCTTAACATACTGAATTGTAAGCGAATTTTATTGCTAAGCAGAAATTTGTTCTTGACTCAAACTCAATTATATGCAAAATAATTATAGCTTAAATTTACATAAGCAACTGCAAGTGAAAGATGTCAGCGCGCACCTGTTGCTTATGTTTGTGTGATTCTGATTTAAAAACAGAATAAAATATATATATATTCTATAGAATTTGTCATTTCAAACATCTCTTTTAACTTGATTTATACCCAGCAAAACAAAACCATGCAAAATTATAATTTTTTTTTTTTACAATTGAAAATATAAATTTAATGATGAAAAAAAATATAAACAATTCTTATGTGAAATATTATTAAAACTTTCATTCTTTGAATGAATAAGATAAAAATAAGTTCGTAATAATATTAACAAGATTTAGCATTATTTTTTCATATATAATTTGTATTTATTGGATTCCTTTTTGTTCACATATGAAATTTTCTCAGAGTCTTTTATAATATATAACAATCTTGTTCTTCTGTTTATGTGTGAGTTTAAATACAAATCATGTTTATAACATATTCGCGCTCTCAGAGCAGCGCACAGCGCAGTCCAGTCGAAAACAGTAAAGTCGAAAAGTCTTTGCGCGCGAGCAGATACAATAAAATTCAAAAGGGATAAAAAACTTGAACGTTGAATGTTGCTGCCGCTGCTGCTACTACTACTTATGCAGAGGCGAGAAGCCAAAGGGGAAGGGGCCGCGTTATTACAATTTGTTGGGTTTTTTTTTGTGGTTGGATAAACAAAATCGAAAGTACTTAATAAATGCTAAAGGTAATTACAACTTATTCGTCTAGTCGAGTTATTGCGCAATCGTCGAAGGCAAATTGAGCAATGTGCTCTGACCACTGGGCAAATAGGCAACGCCGCGTGATCTGGATAGTTGATAGGCAATATCCTCAGCGGCCTCAATACGACGCAACTCGACAAGACCATCGCCAGCCTCACCGAATGATTTGGCTAGCAAATCGGCAGCAGCGGCATCACCTTCAGCTGAGATAATGGATGCCAATTTTTGTTGTTCGGCCTTCTCGACAACAAATCGCGCCTTTTCAGCCTCCTGCTGTGCAACTTGTTTCATTTCAACGGCCTGTGTGAATTCGCGACCAAAGGTCAAGTGCGTTAGAGAGATATCGTCCAAGATGAAACCGAATTGCTTGGCACGCACAGTCAGTTCTTGAGAGACACGTTGTGATACCATCTAGTCAGTGAGAAGAAATTAGTTAAGGAAATTGAAGTGAAGTTTTTAATCTTTATTTGATGCTTACCTCACGCTGTGTAATCAACTCGCCGGCATCGAATTGAGCAACAACAGCCTTAAGCACCTCAGGAGCAATGGAAGGCAAAACACGTTCATCGTAATCCTGACCCAGAATTGTGTAAATCTTTGGCAACTCATCGGGTATTGGCCGATAGAGAATACGCAATGTAATGTTGACATTCTGCAAATCTTTGCTGCCAGTTATAACCGGCACGTTGCGGGGCTGCGAGCGTATATCGAAGATAATTGGACGCTGTACCCAGGGAATGAAAAAATGTGTTCCCTCGCCAACAACATTCTCTTTGATACCGGTAAAACGATCAAAGATAACAGCTCGATGTCCACCATCGACATTATATAACGCGGAGTTGACAACGCCGCCCAGTAGTGCAACGCCAAGGCCCATTTGGCCAATACGATTAAAGAATTGAGCAGCCATTTTCTATAAAACAGAGAAAAAAAATAACGAAAAATGTACGATTTAAATGTTTCTGTTATACGATATAAGAATCTATGTGTATTTTTATGTAAACGAAATGAAAAGCCGACTTCGCCTCAGTATTTCGTCAGATTTGGAGGTTAGAACGTCATGTTAATCAATGGAGTGCAAAGTCTTTCGTGTTTTTGTTTTAAATTAGTTTTTTATTTCACTTTTTATGTTTGAAAGTTTTCACTAACTTTTTATATTCTGTGTGATTTATTAAATAGTTGTAATTACGTGTAAATCAGTAAATAATGTTCGTTTTATAAAAAACCGCACGCAATAGAAGTCGACAGCTGACAGTGTTGTATAAATCCAACAATTATAATGTGATTCTCAACAGTGTTAGTTAAGTGTGTTTAACAATCGGCAACAAATTCAACATAGACCCCCGCGCATTTGCTATCTACAGGCAAGTAAAGAGCTAATGTTATTTAAACTGGTTGAAAAACTGTTATTAAATGATAAGAATAATAATCTTTTGATTAGGCTTTAATTTAATTTAATTTTGGCCCTTCATATAATTGATTAACTAAATATATCGATGAATACTTGGAATAAACATCGTTTAGTTATATCGTTCACTATTGTATGTCTGCTTCAAATGGTGAATGGCAAAATGGAAAGAAGAAGCATACATTTGATTTGCGCGCCATGTGATAAATTTGAAAAGTCCGTTGTAGTATTCTGGTCTGTTTATTTAAGACGGGTTTTTATTAAATTAAATTTTTTTAGCTCTATATAATTCTATATTATTTTAAAATGTTAGAATTAAATAAGAAAAAAAAATATTTGAAAATTATCTATGATTCCCAATAGAAAAACATTGTGGTATTGTTTTATTTAAATTTTATTTTAACGTTTTACATAAAGCTGGACAATGTAGCATACTAAAACTACTTGAGAATTGCATTTATTTTCAAGCTACATATTTATTCTATATAATATATAATATATATTTAATATAATATTTCGCTGACATCTATTTTTAACTAGACGCAATGAAGTCGTTGCATTTATTTTGCGACTAATTACATATTGTTTACATAGATTATTTAAATATTGAATTATTCTTGAATTATCATAATCCGTTTATCCGTTGACTATGCTTTTATTTATTTCACTTAAACATTTAAACTACTTAGCTACTAATGGTAATGCATATTTAAGTGTTCTACGACAAAGCGTCACAATATCATTGCTCTTAGACTTTTAAACGCTATACGCGCGTTGGCGTTCCAAAAATGGGAACATTGTTTCGTCTCTGGGCCAGGGGAGAGGCTGGTACCGGAGTTGGGCCATTGTTGTTGTTGTTCAGACGACGTTGCTGGCTATCCGAATAGGCACGTTCTATATATATATAAGAATGAATCATATCTATCAGATATGTTTGATCTACATATGTATATATATATACTATATATCATTTGGTACTATTGATTATGCCATGCTTGGTGTGATTTCTTGGGTATTTTGTTGTTCTTGTTGTTTTTCTTTTTCTTTTTCATTTATTTCGCTTTTATTTTATTTTATTTTATTCTATTATTTATTTATTGATTTATTTATTTGGAGGGATGCTGCATGCAATATTTGATTTCATTTTATTTACCAAATATTTTCCGTTTCTTCTTCAAATTGTTAACATGCAATTGAAAATAAAAATAATAATGGATAAAAATTATATACAGTTAAATTTCATTACAATTACTTATGCTAAGGGATGACGTGCTCTTGTGTTTTGTGAACTTATTCAAATATAAATAATGATATATTATTATTCATAATTTCTATTGTATTACTGTAAATGTCTTTAACATTTTATTTATATTTATTTATTATTGGTAACTAATAATATTTGAAAATAAATATATTTGTGCAACTTTTTTTATGCAATCAGACTGATTGAAAGAAAAAAAATTAATTTAACTTTTACCATTCTTCCATAATTAATAAAAATTGTTAAATTTCTTATTTAAATTTAAATTTTAAATATATAAAAATATATAAAAAAATATAATAATGATAAAAATTGAATATTTTACAAACCGCAATAAATTAGTTTAATTTTTACCATTCTTGCAATATTAATAATAATTTATACATTTTTTAAAATTAAAATAAATTGCAAAAAATTATATAAATTAAATTATGATAAAAATTGAATATTTTACGATTTACAACAAATTAGTTTAATTTTTACCATTCTTGCAAAATTTATAATAATTTTTAAAATTTATAAAATTAAATATTTTACAATTTACAACAAAATTTCAATTTTCAGACTTAAATGAAAAAAAAGGAAAAAAAATTTGTATAAACAAAATCTTTTATCTTTCGACAAGCCGAAAAATATTTTAAAAATAATTATTTATATTATTAAAAATTAAATACAATTTATATACACTAAATAACGCATGTAAAAAAAATTTAATGCAAATTCCGCCCATTTATAATAATTAAAATATAATAAATATAACATATAAAAAATAAATACATATATAATGATAAATAATACAAATCCCTTTAAAACCATTTTTATTTTTTGAAAATATTAAACTTAAAGATTTTTTTTGTAATGTTTGTTAATGAAAATATGAATTATAATTATTTAATTTGTTAACCAAAACCCACAAAAAAAAAAACCAATGAAATGAAATGAAATTCGTGCGAATAAGGAATTTATTTATTTACCTCGAAACTTTAAACCCTGCGCCTCGTTTATAATGGCCGCCAATGCTGGATGCTGATAGCGTTCACGGAATATGGCAGATCCGTTGATTGGTGAATTTGCATTACCGTTAAGTGTGCCATTGCCATTGCCGTTGCCATGATGCAATTGATGCAATTTATGCTGTGGCGTATGCTGTGGTGTTAGTGATATTGGCGGAGTTCCATTACCGTTCTTATAGTAACGATTCTGGTTAGGATCATAATTATGTTGTTGTTGTTGTTGCTGCTGCTGCTGTTGTTGTTGTTGATGCTGCTGTTGCTGCTGATCATGATTGTGATTATGATTGAGACGATTTGCCTGCTTTATGGAGGCACAACGATCCTCCTCATTGTTACGCATCTTAAGTATGCGCTGATCCTGCACAGAGTAACGTGAACCATTCATAGCATTCAACTGATTCAAATTGGTCACCTGGGCGCTCAGCTTCTTGGCACGGAAACTGCCGCCGGGTGAATTGTTAAGCAGCGTGCCACGTGATGAGCTGCCATTGGTTTCAGTGCTATCGCGACTTGCTGCCTCACGATAGCTGGAAGGACGATGTGTCGATGGAGGTGTGTCCAGGCCACTATCATGAGCCGAACAATCCAATTCCGTTTTATTGGCCAAGGCAACATTGCTGCCACCATTGGAATTATGTGTGGGCAGCATAGGTTGAACTATGTGAGAAAAATCATGTGAAGATTAAGTAAATATCAAGCAGATGCAAAAAAGATACTCACCAGAATGACGCATATCGGTTGGCGCACGTGGCTTGCGATATAGCCAATCTCTGTCCAATTCGTTGCCATTATCCGGCTGCGCGCTAATGCCACGGAATAGACGTGGACGACGCAATTGCACCTCTGCCTCCTCTGCAGTCTCTTCATCAACCACATGATTCGAGCCAAAGCTGCTGTTGATAAAGATACGACGTGGTGAACCATAGAGTGCTCCGCCAGCTTGTGTAAAACTATTCTGTGCCGAGACATAACCATTCGAATAGCGACTAAGATTTGCATTGCTATGATGCGGTATCTTCTGTGGTGTCGAATGATTCGTTGAGATGCCACTCAAATGATGATTATGATTTTCATTATTCAGTGCACTCAAATCTGGCACCGAATCGCTAAACAAAAATGGATTGGCGCCCGCATAACCATTGAGACTGCCGGCACCAATTTTGTGACGTGCCAAGCCACCACCACCACTGGCGCCACTTGTCATCAGCCAATCGTCTAGAGCGCTGGAGTAAGTGCTGCCTAGACCAAAATGTTGGAACTGCAACGAGGCATGTGATACGGGTGCGGCCAGTGAGGCACGTGATCTTGGACCTTGTGCAATCTTCAATGCACGACGACGTTCCTTTGAGGTGAGCGTGCATTCCTGTGTAAAAGGAGCAAAAACATAGATTCCATAGTACTTTGCAGCGATATAAGAACTTACCTCAAGCAGCTCGAACCAATCCTCGAGACCGTCATCACAGCGCAAAAGAACGCGACCCTCACGGCCAAGCAACAGACCAATGGCGCTATAAGAGCGACGATTAAGCCATTCCACCTTCTCCACGTCCACCAGTTTGACCTGAAATTATATAAAAAAAAGAAGAAAACATGTTTAACAATGCCAGCATCTCATTGTTGCTGTTGCTGTTGCGGTTTGCTGTTGGTGAACAATGCGAGTCAAAGGTTAGGCAACGATCGCTGCGTTGCTCTCTCTGGGTCACTCAGCAGGGGTCTGGGAATAAGATTGCTTTGCGGCCAAACAAGCAGCGAAATAATAGAACAGAGGCAGGGACACGGACAGGGGCTAGGGGCTGAACGAGGCGGTGCAGATGAGCAGCTGCTTGAGCTGCAGTTAAGCATTGTGTGAAAGCAAAGCTAAAGCTTTTAATTGAAAGTCACAGCTCAGCGAAAATGAAGAACCGTTAAAAACTTAGAAAAACGTTTCTATAAATCTAATTTTTTTTTTTTAAATTTATTGATTTAGAATTATATATATATTTTTTTTTAATGAAATACATAATAAATAAAATATGCAATTTTTTTGTATTTTTAAATATTATTATTATTTATTATTAAATATTATATTAAATAAATAATATAAAAATAAATATTATAAAATACAAAAATGTAATATTTTATAATATTTATATTTATAATATTTATAATTCAATTATTTATTTAATAATAATACTAATAACAATATTTATTTTAAATATTTAAATATATTAAAATTGCATAATTTATAGTATTTAGTTTTATATTATAAAAAAAATATTTTGGTATATTTTAAAAATAAATAAAATATTTTTATATTATTAATTATAATTTATATTATTTATTTAATTATTCTATTAATATTTAAGTTGATTATTAATTTATTTTATTTTTATATTCATTATATAAAATTTTAAAAATCTTTTCAGTAAATTCGTAATTCTTTGAACATTTGAAAAGAATTAAATTTAAAAAAAATTTTAAATACACAATCTCACAAAAAATATTAGCTTAATCATAAAAACTGAGTTTAAGTTTTAGAATTCTCATTTGAAGTTTATTTTTATTTACAACTGCAAATGTCTAAAAACTTTTTCATATTTCTGTTTTTAATATGTAAACTGACTCTAAGTAGAAATATTAAGTTAAGTTCAAATGAAAGATAGAGAGAGAGAGAGAGAGCTATGCAAGCTAATTCCATTGTGTATGACATCAGCTGCTGTGTTTAGCGTATAGTGTACAACGTATAGTGCATAATGTAGAGTGGATAGTGCCTAGTAGTAGTAGTTGCTCCATTAAGATTGCATCTCATTTGGCATAGGAAAAGTAAGTGAACTAATGCAGTTAATTTTAATAGCGCAAAGGCGATAAAATAAATTGCTACTCAATTATTTTTAGCACGTCTTTATGCAAAACTTTTGCCCAACAATACAACAACAATTAAGACTCTTAGCGTCGTGCGTCTGTCTAGATTCTTGTTCTCTATCTTGGATACGAGAATACCTTTTGCCTAACAACAAGAAGAAGAAGAACAACAACAACAACAATAGCAATAACAACAAGTATTTATATAGCTTTTCTTTTCTTTTCTTTTACAAGTTCTTGATGCATTTTGCAACTCGGTTAAAAGTCATTAGGCCAGGCTGACAGTTTTCTTTTTTGTCGTTTTGGGCCAAGTGCAAAAAACTTTTTGTTTTTTTTTTTTTTTTTTTTTTACCATGTAGAACTTTTATTGAACTCATTTCTTTTAGCTTTAGTTTTGTTGTAGCCTTTGTTTTTGTTGTTTGTTGGCCAAGTAGTTTATGGCTTATACTTAGTTCTATTTCTTTGCCTTTGCTCTCTCGCTGCTTTATGACTTCAACTTAAAGTTGTTACAGACTCTCACAGAATCTGGCAGACGGTCGCCGTACTCCAACGACTATGTCTAAAAACTATACGAGGCCATTAGGCAAATATGTCAGCAGCGTGTGGCAATTAGCCAAGTTATGCCATATAAAACGTTGGCTGCTCGCCACTCACCGCACACTGCTCGAGTTTTGCTTAAACATTTTTTTGTTTCTCTTCTTCTCTCTTTAATTCTCTATTTTTATGGCCAGGCATAATTAAGTTGTTTCAAATGCCTCCAGGCTAAAAGTAGGCTAACATGGGAAGGGGAGGGGCACAGGCATTGGAATCGAGGCACAGATCATGGATCGTTTTTATGATAAATTGTGCGATTTATGTTTACAACAAGCAAAAAAAAAAAAACAAAAAAGTAAAAAGTAAAAAGCATTAGCTGCGACTATCAAAAAGAATCTGATGATGTGTGATTTTTCATCATCATCATTATCATCATCATCATTATCAACATTCAACAATATCATTATTATCAAAGAGACCTAAAAGGCCTTGTCGTAATACCATTAAAAGTGAGCATCAATAAAATGATCTACTAGCTGCAATGTGTGGGCTGTGAACAAGCTAAATATTATAGTAATTTGTGGCATCTTAACATATATCTAGATATATATTTGAATATGAATATATATATAAATGAAATATTCTTATGTCTTATATATAGACTGAACTATTTGTTATAGCTGTAATAACTTTTACTTTTTAATCGATGTGATATTTCTTTTTTCTTTTGCTTTCTTTCTTTCTTTTTTGTGGCATTTTCAGCGGAAATTTTTGTTATTGCTGGCGAAGCAAATGAAAATAAATGTGCTAGAAATATTTTGATATAGTAGTCATATATGAATATATATTGTGTATATATAATGTATGCACATAGCACAATGATATTTCTAAGTGTTAAATAATTTAAAAAAATATTTTATTTATATTTTTATTTAAATTTAAAATCATAAGAAATTGAAGTTAATTTCGCCATAACTATCTTACAAATTTTAATATATTTTACAGTCAATTTAACACTCATGGTTTCTACTTCTGCTCAAATTTAATATACACTTGGAAAGGGTATAAAAACTATATTATATATATAAAGATATTTTGTTGCTTAGCAAATTATTTCAGCACTTTTACTTTCATGTCTTTGCTGACCTGATGACCTCAGACATAATAAAAGTAACAAATCGATACATTTTCCGCATGTGCAACTCTACAAATCTTTCGCTTACTAGCTCCAAAAAAAATCAAAAAAAATACAAAAAAAACTTTCAAAAATATAATTTTCAAGGTTGGCATTGATTAGCAGTTATTGTTATTGTTATTATAATTATTGTTAGTATTGTTAGTATTGTTATTGTTGTTATTGGCAACATTTTGTCATATTTAATAATATTGTCTGTCAAAATGAATAACAAAACTTTGATATGTGGGATTTATATATAGTCTACATTCATTGACATTTAAAGTCAAAAATCTATGTTAACTTTTTGACTCACAAATTTGTTTTTTTTTTTTTTTTGCTGTTTATTTTGATTGATTTTTAAGGTTTTGCTCATACAAACTGATTATTAATTATTATTTGGTGCGCACTTGGCCAACTTGTCATTATGCAAATGCAATTTAAAATACATTTAATGCCCTGCAGCTTAATTAATATCATACTCATACTCATGCTCATGCTCATCCTCATTATAAATCTGAAATTGCAACTCTATATGGCAATAACATATAATGCCCCTATAATGCCCAAAGGCAACCCGTAGTCTCCTTTCACACAGCAAAAAAAAAAGAGAAAAAAAAGTAAAATCAATATTGATTTCAATCACTGTCAAAGTGCATAAACTGCAACTTTGAGTCAACTTTAGCGACCCGCAGGTTGCTACACTTGGCCTCCCACTCCCCCCTCCCCCTATCTCTCTCTTTCTTTCTCTTTCTCTCTGCCGTTTATTGCTTCTCATTATTACTCTCACATCACCTGTAATTATTAAGCATCGCTACGTTTCACGCGCGATTGATTTCCCTCATCAATTCAACTGTCTACACATCAAATTTGTGTGCTGCTGAACTGCTGCTGCTGCTGTTGCTGCCTACTTCTTCTTCTTCTTCTTCTACTACTTTATTATCGCGCAAGGTGTTGAATAAATTTTACGTATTTCGTAGACATTAATTTTCGCAAAAATCACTTTGTGTAAAATTTATGCAAAAATCGAATTAAATAATTAGACACTGTAATTGAACTGAATGTGAAGCTTGAGCACAACTAATTGATTAAGTTGATTACATTGACAAGTCGATATTGATATTAAGTTATCGTTATATCGAGATATTGATATCGATTCGCTCTACTGATATCATTGTTAATCAATTGTAATTTATACAATGAGCCTCCCCAAGCCTCTAGTAGCAGCAGCAGCAGCTGCTATCCGGCCTCTGTTCAATGACATGACTTTGGTCATGGTTCGTTTGCTTATGGTTTGTGTCTTGGCTAATGAACGTGTGGGTGTTTTTCTAAGCTGTTTTCACCATATTTGGCGACTTGTTTTTTTTTTTTTTTCATTTTTTTTATGTCTTTTGCGACAGACGAAGGTTATTGAGGTGTAAAAAAATGTATGCGACAAATGCGATGAGTATTTAAATATTCGAATATTGATATTCGATTAAATTAAATTTCAATGTTGAACTCTGCTTAAATGTCACATATAGCATAGCATGTGTCACATCAAATTTTTTTTTTTATAGTTGCTTTTATAGATATATTTAATTCATTATTTTTTTTTTATTTCCATTTAAGGATCTGAATTCATTATGTCGCAGTAATTTGTCGCTTTAAGCACTTTGAAAACATGTTTTCAAATTTTTGTTTTTTTTTTTTGTTTTTGCAAAAACATTAAATTCCACTTTTGAAGCATTTTTAGTAGCTCGTTTACGTGTTTTGTATTTCGTGGAAATTGTTTACTTTGGAAAATTGCCCGCAATAAATAAAATGTTTGCTGCTGCTACTGTTGCTGCTGCTGTTGCTGCTGCGTTTTAAAATTTATTTTAATTTTAAATAAAATAGTAAACAAAAAAAAAAGAAGAAAAATAAAATAATACGAAATGCTGTCTATTTATTGTTTATTTTCTCTCATTCTCTTTTCTCTATTCTGCTTTTAGCAGCAAAGTGCAAAAAAAAAAAAAAAATTACAAAAAAAGCAAAGAAAATCAAATGAAAATTAAACGTAACAAAAATAAAAAGCAATTTTTCCCATGATCTCTTTGCAGTTGTCGTAATCATTGTTGTTGTTATTGTTGTTGCTGCTGTTGCTGCTGTGTATGTTAAGTGCCATTTGTAATACTGCTGCTGCTGTTGTTGTTGTTGTTATTATTGTTGCAGTTTTATGCGCATTTTCCTTATTTGTTTAAACAGCAACAACAACAACAACAACAACAACAACAGCAACAATTTTCATTGCAATCGTGTTTAGCTTCTCTTTTTTTTTTCTTGTTATTTTTCCTTCTCTTTATTTTTTTATTTTTACTCTTGTCGCTTTCCTGTTTCGTAGCTTTTTGTTTTATTTTTCCGTTGCCTTTTAGCTTTGTATTTGCTTTGTTTTAATGCTAAAGTTGCCAATGCATATAGTCGAAAGGGAATGGGGAGGAGTGCTGGGCGGTGGGCCGTGGGGGGTGTGGTGTGGTGTTGGTCTAGTGGGCCAGGCTCATGTGGGACGAACCGATAGTTAGGCAAATTAACATGCAGCGAGTAGTTGCAAGTTTTAGCCAATTAGTTGAGTTTGCCCAAAACTTGCCACGGCATGATAATGAAGTATTTTTTTTTTCGTTTTCGCTTGTTGGCAATGAGTGGGCGTGGCATTTGCAGCAGAAGCCACAGCAGCAGTAGGAAGTAGTGGAATTTTAATGAGAAACTTAAATGCAACAACTAACAACAACAACAACAACAATGTGAAGCGTGTTAAAGTTTACGGAAAATTGCCATTAAAAAAAAACAGCAGCAGCAGCAGCAGCATTTAGTAATGCATGAATATCTCATGTATTTTGTCATGTCATGTTCACACATACAGCTTACAATCGCATCAATAAATTTGTCTAAGCCTGCCCCCAAACACCCCCCTTCCCCCCTCATCTCTCTTGCTATGCTGCGCTGCTTAATATAAAGATCTCTATCGGGAGAACAGTATAAAACGTGACTTTATGTTGCTTGATGCAGCACAGTAAAAGACTCGATTTATGAGTGTGTATGAGTGAGTATGAATATAAGTATATGAATATGAGTATGACGGGTTGATATAAGAATATTTTCAAGGTGTGTCCTACAGTGTCTCATATACATATACATATATGTATGTGCATGTGGCATATATAAAGAACAAAAACGCACAGTTAACTCACAGTGCGCCCCACATCAACCGCACGATTCAGCTATATAATACGACAAAGTTATAGCACTCATACTTAGGACTCAAAATTCATACTCAAACTCATTGTAGTTGTCATAATACTTGGCATAAATCTCGTTGTGGTAATAGAATTTTACAATCTGTAGTAAATTTATGTGTGTGTGTAAAAGTGCGAGTGTGTGTGTGTGTGTGTCAGTGTGCCTTGCATGAGGTAATAACTTGGTCAAGCTGCTGAGACAACGTTAGAGTCAAATTGGAGGGGCGTGCTTAAGATTTATGGAGATACGAGCATATAGTAGAAGTATAACGACACAAATGAAAGAAAATTGATTTCTAGATGAATCAAGAATTGAAACTATTATGCAATCTATATGATAGTCAAAAAGTAATGAGCAAATGTTGAAGTAATTATACGGCAAGTACTACATATTTAACTATAAAGACTGAGAATATATATAAATAAAGAAAAGAAACAAGATTTTTAGAATAGGATTTAGGATAGCAAATGTAGGATGCGAAATAGGTCAAAAGTAAATTAAAAACAAAAACAGATTTCTGGATGAATGCTTAGTAGAAGGTAGGATAGAATATATTGGAAATAAAAGAGGTTAAAAGTAAAGAGCTGAAAAATACAAAGAAACTTGATTGAAAGCGCAACAAATATATCTATAGAGATAGGAAATATTCTATAGGAAATGAAAAAATAAACAGTTTTCAGAATGTTTGCTGAATAGGACCTAGGATGGGATAAACGAAAAATACAATGGTTCAAATCAAAGAAAGACAAAGGAACTTGACTGAAAAGCGCTACAAATGTATTTACAGAGACAGGAAATATTCTATGATATTCGACTGAGAATATATATGTATGTTTACAGAGGAAAGGGAAAGAGATTTCAGGATGAATTCAGAATACGATCTGGAATAGTTTATGTAGGATGAGCAGTAAATGTGTTCTATAGATACTGTGTATATAAAGTGAGACTGTAATCTATATAAAGATAAATCTCTATAGAAACAGCATATCTATAAAGACTTTACCCATAGACATCCTATGCATCCTATAGTAATTTTTCGACTTTCACTTACCTTAAATATAAATTGTCCCATATCAGAGGCACGTTCATTTGCCGATCCCGAGGCACGTTTAAAGCAATGCAAATAATCACGAGTAAGCACAAAGTATCTGTAAATGAAAATACAAATTGTAAAAATATATAATTATAATAATTGCTATGCATAAATACAAAATATAGTTAAATATATCGTAAATAAACATAAATAACCTTTAAAGTCAAATGTTATTTTAAAGGTCAATTGATCATTGAATAATATAAAAATTGATTATTATTATTAATATTATTATAATTATTGTTATGCAATTAACAAAACTTCAATATGAACTTTGCCAATTACCACTGCAAACATAAGCATTGACTAAGCAACATTTAGCTATGGCTGCCCCTGCCACTGCCATGGATATGCCGCTGCCCTACTTCTCAGCACAATACAATGGGCCACACGCAGCGTACGAAAATATTATTAATAAATTATAAATCATGCGGCAAAAAGTGCAGAAGTCAAAGCAGAAAAAAAAAATAAAAAAAACGAAACACTTGAAAAACTTCAACTTCAAGCACGCTGCCACGCTGTCGCGCTGACGCGCTGCCCCGCTGCCAGTTGTCTGTTGTCAGTTTCATTTTCAGTACAAAAGCTGCTTTAAATTTTATGACTTTCATAAGACGCTGATGATAATAATGTTTTTATCGACTTTCGTTCGATACACGACGCCCTGAATAACATTTTATTAATATGCATAATTCGCTTTTGATTCTGATTCTGATTCAGATTCAAATACAAATTTGTATTTGCAGAAATACATAAATTCTGTTTTTTTTTTTTTTTGCCTCATTCGCTGGAAACTTAATAATGCATGGCGCTAGCGAAACTTTATCCATTGAGAAATTTATGTTAAAACTTTTGTCGCTGCCAAATGAAGAAATGTTTATAACATTTTTCTTCAACTTTTACCAAAAAGGTAACTTTAAATAATTCACAAAAAAAAGTAAAAAATAAAAAAAAAATCTTAAGAAAATCTAACAACAAAAAGGAAGAAAAGCAAACAAAGCAAATTGCTCACTTTTCAGCCAAGCAGTTGCCGGTAGACAGGAGACAGAAGACAGCAGACAGCAGACTGCGGAAAGCAGATAGTAAGAAGTCAAATTGGTTAAGAGAGTTCTTATTGGGATTCTCGACTGGCTTAACAGCTGCTTATTAACGTGGCCAAGCAAATTGAGCTGACCAATTCAAGGTAACGACGATAAATGTTTCGCAAGCTGCTTAAGCAAACTCGTAAAAAAAAAAACAGCGCAAAGCTAAAATCGAAAAACCAAAACCAAAAGATTCTTTAGCCGTATGAAGTTTGGAGTTTGGGTAATTGCTTAAAGGCAATTTGTTGGGAATAGTTAATAATCGACTTGCTGTGATTAGTTAAGCTTGCTAAGTGCTCGAAGCATGAAACTAAGCTTTGCACATTTCAGGCTATGGGCTGTGGGAGGAGAAGAAGGAGGAGACAAATATTTAGATCGTAAGAACTTAATGACTGGAAACCTGGCAGATTGAAGTGAGATGAGTAATGAGATGAGAAGTAAGATGAGTAGTGAAACGGGAAGTAAGATGAGATGAAAATCAACGTTAAGAACATTAAGATCATAATGATGATATTAATGTATGAATAAATTATATAGAATTATAAAATGAAAACAAAAAATTTATAATAAATAGTTATTAAAGCACAATGAATGATACAGCAAAAAAAAAAAAAAAAGAAAATAAAAAAAATCATTTATTTTAATGTTAATTAAAGCGAACGTAATATTAATGTTTGCTTTTTGGTTTACTAAAAATTTAAAAGCTATTTATATTGCATTTAAAATGAAAAGAAAAAACAATTTGAAATAAATTTAAGCAATTAGTTAAATTTCATGTTCATTCATGATTTGCATTTAATTTAGTTTATTTATTTATTTATTTGGTCAAAAATTGCAACACGTTTAATGCACATTTCATGCAAAATTGAACAGTCAAATAATATGTATAAGAAATTGATAGCTGCGCTTAGTGGTCATTAACTGCCAATTAAAATTGTGCCGATAAACGTAATTATAATGCCAAGCTCGAAGAGCTCAGCTCACAGCTTGGCAACGTAATTAAATTTCAATTAAATATAACAAACAAAAAACAACAACAACAACAAGGAAAACAAATGCAAATGTAAAGGCAAAGGCATAGCTCACACTGTATCCTGACTGCCAGCCTGCCTGCCTGCCATTCATTAGAGTCACCCACATAGTAAAATTGCTGGCCAACCCATATACATTCACATTCACATTCACACTCGCATTCACAGTCACATTTACAATCACATTTTCTCCATTCACAATTCACAATTTTGCATTCACAATTTTGCATTATCTGCAGTTTCAATATGAACATAAACTTCGTTCCCTGTCAATTATGAGCTTTTCGCAATTAACAATTCCCCGTGCATAAATTTGCCCGGTCAACATCAGAGCGAGAGGATTGTTCAATTTTACTGTTGGCTAAGTATATATTTATACTTGTATATATACGCGTATACACTTGCCAAAATTTATTTAAATTTTATTGTATTTCAATTGCTTTTGAAAAGAAACTTTGCTATTGAAAAAGTTCACATTGAATTTCATTTTTATGCATATTAATTTTGAATATAATTTTAAAGTATTTATATAGATATTATTATTATATATTACACTATTATTAATATTTTTTTATTATTATTAATTTATTTATAATTAAAATCATTTTATTAAATATTTTAATTTTATTTTTTTTTACCAATGATAATATACAAAATGTAATATTCATTTAATTTAATTCATAATATTAAATTTATTATATTTTATTGTTATATATTTTCATTTTTTTTATAATATTGAAACTTGTATATAAATATTTCAATGATTTTTTTTCAATAATTTGATTTAAAATAATTAAAATTATTTGATTAAATAATTCTATTTTATTTTTTTGCCAATTAAATAAATAAATTTTAAAATGTATTTATTAAAAATGTTATATTGATTTAATTCAATTCATATTAATAAATTTATTGTATTTATTATTAAATATTTGCTATAATTTAAAAAAAAAATTTTATAATTATTTCAATGAATTATTTCAAAAATTTAATTTAAAACGAATTAAAATTATTTTATTAAATAATTTTATTTTTATTTTTTCTGCATTGTAATAAATTTAATTTTAATATTTATTTATATAAAATGTAATATTGATTTGATTTAATTCATAATCATAAATTTATTGTATTTATTTATTAAATATTTTTAAATATTTTTTTTTATCATTTTGAATATTTTTTATATATATTTCATTAAATTATTTTAATAATAATTTAATTTAAACTTTGGAAAATTTAAACATGTATAAATTGTGAATAATAATAATAATTTATTTTGAAATGCATAGTGTAATCATTATAGTTACAGCAGGTCTATGTACTAAGTATGTAGCTTACCTCTCCTTCCAGCGTGAGAAGAGACGATCTCGTTGCTGCCAGAGCAGACCGCGTTTAATTGGACCCGTCATGGAGGCGACAGGAATGCGACCCGCCAACAAGGATTGCTGTTGATGATAAGAGTGCAAAAAGAAAACTGTTTAATATATGAATATATGTATGTATATATGTGTGTGTGTGTGTGTGTGTGTGCTTCTCATAGGTGAGAGTGAGTTATATATTATTGTAGTTTATGTTGAATTTGCACAATTTCTTAAATGTTTGCCTCAGCTGTTTTTCGCTGTCTGTCACAGTGCCTGTCATAATTCTTTGGCCCCATTGCACTTTACGGTACTTTAAATAATTTAAACAACAATAACAACAACGAGCAGAACATTATGAACAACAACAATAATAACAACAACAAAACGGTAAAAAAAATATTGTGTGTGGCTCCCACGAGCTATGATTAATGTTGCTTTAAAAAGCCGCCACTTGCGTGGCTTTGCAGCTTCAGCCCCTTATATGACACCATACTCTGCCCCCCCACCTCCCCCCATTTTAACATACACCAAACAACATGCCGCAACCCCAACCCCAACACCCTAACACCCCAACACCAGCAGCAAGTTTGTCTGAAAGCATCCTCTGCTCGTTTAAGATCCGCCTGCTGCAACATAAATTCCATTTCAGTGTGTTTGGAATTTTTCTCTGTGGTTGTGTTGCTCTTCTTGTTGTTGTTGCTGTTGCTGTTGCTCTTGGTGTTGCGCATAAAGGAAATTTATTACCAACAGAGTTGTGTGCTATAATGTTTTATATTAACAAATGTTTCGCAACGAGTTAAATATTACGTATACGATGCCTGCCTACGATGCCTGATTTTAACCAGTCCAATTACAATTGGCTTAATCTTTGCGGCTTATGCTTAAATATATTTTCATATTTAAATTAACAATAAACATGAGCATCAATTTAATTATATTATAATATAATAATTAATTAATTAATTTATTAGAATGTGAGCTAATATATAAATTTTTGATGCTTAACGAATTGTGCTATAAGAACTTTCAGTTCCGCTTCCGTTATCTGTCAATTTGAGTTTTGTTTTTTTTTTTTTTGTTTTATTTAACGGTTTCTTCGTTTACGCTTTTTCTATACAAATTTAATTTCCGGAATTTCACTTTGCATAACATTAATGACAGTTATAACATTCTTTCCAGTTCATTTTATTCTTTTTCTTTGTTGCTTTATTATTTCCGCATTGAATTTATTTTTCAGATATTTTCTGATTTTATTTAAATTTATTATTATAAACTAATCATGAAAAAATATTTTAGAATATTAAAATTATTATTATTTTTTTTTTTATTTTATTTAAATTTATTATTATATAATTTTTAATTTTTTTAATGTAATGAAGTTGAGGTTTATCATGAAAAAATATTTTATAATATTAAAATTATTTTATATTTTTTATATTTATTTTTTACATAGTATATTTTTATATTTTATATATTTATATAAAATTGTATTTCTTTAGTCAAATAATTTTCAAATTTTGAAATATTTTTAGAATTCTACACAAAATGAATTTTTCTATAGATTCAAATTGTTTTAAGCTGCTTTTAAAATTCTATTGGGTCAAAACATTTGACTTCTCTAAAATGGAATTGACCAGCATACAAATCATGAGGTTTACGGCAGCGCCAAAGACAAATGTCAAACATTTGCCTGTTCATTATAAAGCCATAAATATAGCTCTCTACACTGTTTGTGCCAGAGGCTCTACCTACTCGTTGTTTTAACCTCACCTGAAGCGGACAACTTAATGATATGCTTATAGCCAGACGAGGCAAAGCCAAACTAACGATATCAATCAATATGGCAAAGCGGGGCGCTAACGGGCTTTTGATTTGACAATCTAGCATAGCGTGGATGAATATTGAGAATCGAAATATCTAACATACATATAATGAATTATGGTTGAATAATACTACTCGCCGACTTATGCATAATGTGTTTCTCTATAATAACAACAACAACAACAACAACAACAACAACAGCAGCAGCAATAGCAGGAAAAGCAACAACTTCAAAAGGCAGCAGTAGCGGCAGGGCACGTTTCTGTCGTTTTGATGTGGAATGCACATCAATCGGTTTTGAATTTAAGTTTCTATATATTGTTTTTTTTTCTTTCTTTTTTTCTTTTTATTTTTAGCAAGAGAAAGAAAGAATGAAAAAAAACTGTAAGCTAAAGAAAATCTGAGAAATGATATCATCAGGCGCTTAATTTGAAATACTTTTTCAAGCGATTAATCTTTGACACGCTGCTGTATTCTTTTTGCAAAACCGAAACTGAAAATGAAGATACTTTTTGTTTAGTTATAGCTATGTGTTTTTTTTTTTATATTTTTTGGGCCTTTCGTCTCGTGTCTTGTTGTTGGCTCTGCCTCTTAACGTTCTTGCTGCGTTTATCGCAGCCACACAATCTAAGTATACGATGGAGAAGTTCTTGCCAGAGCTTGCTTTGGCCAGAGCATTAAATAAGGTTCTGGCCAAATTAACGGTAGTCACGTTTAAGCGCCCAGACACACAACAACAACAGCAACAACAGCAACAAGAATAAAAGACATGCTTTGGCTAACTTCAAATTCAATATGGCAACAATTGGTAGAAAGGGGAACGCCAAATCGGAAAAAGAACCAACGAAATTGTGCGGGTAATTTTCTCTCTCTCTTTCTCTCTTACTCACTCTTTCTTTGCAAACGAGAATAGAAAAGGAAAAGGGAAGTTAGAGTGATACTAGGGGAGAGAGGCATAGTCCAAAACTTAATTTAGCACATTAAAAACTATTGTTCAGTTGAAGAAGCCAAATGGATGAGTGGATTTTGGCTATTTTTTTTTCTGTATTTTTCTTCTTTGGGAGGGTTAGAAAAACGTGCAGCAACCATTGCATTTAATGAGCAAATGAATTTCGGCTGAGCTTGTGAAATTGGAACTATTTTGGCATTTTCACAGACAGAAGGGGGAGGCACATAAAGTTCTTGACTTAATTAGAATGTACTACTGTAGGTTTCCATAGCAACCAAAACAAAAAAAAAAAAATATACTATGTTTGTTTAGCTTTAGCTTTTATTTCTAGCATTTAAATTTAATAGAAAAATATTTAAAGAATATTTGTTGTCAACGTTAAATAAGTTTATACTTTAAATTCAAATTTTAATAAACAAATTAAAAAACACTTTTTTGTATATTTGGAATATTATTGAATATTATATAAATTTTTAAAAATTATTTAATTTGAATTAAAAATTATAACTACATTTTAATTAAATTTACTATTTTATTAAATTTTAATTTTTTTAATATTTATTAAATGAATTTAAATTAAAAATTAAGAAATAGAAAGTAAGAAATAAATATTTTAAATTCAATTTTAAAATTTCAATAAATAAATAAATAAAAAAAATTTGTGAATAATCTTTAATTAACTTTTATACAATTAATTAGATAAATTTTTAAACATTATTTTAATTCAAATTTGCTTTTATATTTTTGAATATTATTTAATTAAATTTTAAAATTTTGAAATTAAAATACAAATTACAAACAAAATTAAAATTATTTAAACATTTATTTTTCAAAATTAATTAATTAAAATTTTTGATTTTTTTAATAATTTTGTTTTGAATTAAAATATTAAAATTTATATTTAAAGTTGCAATTAATTAATTTTTTTATTATTATTTATTGAATTTTTTTTTTTTTTTTTTTTGTTAACAAAGTCTAAATACATATACTATATGAGTTATAGGCCATAAATTCTCAATATGCTTCAACGCATTCAAGTCATTATCACCTTCATCAGCCTATAACACAAAGCATAGCTAAAAAAAAAAAAATACAAAAATTCCCAATAGAAATTATGACAACATTTACAAATAAAGACAAACAATAAATTTTGCTTTAAAGAAAAGTTGAAAACCCAAAAAAAAAAAAAATTAATTTTTATAAAAAAAAAAACAAACGGCAGAAATTAAATTTTCGTCACGTTCTATGCATGTAAATTATGGCCAGGCAAAAGCACAACATATCCCAATGATTTTGTTGTTGTTGTTATTGTTGTCTTTTTGGCTTTTTTTTTGTGTGTGTTTTTGTGCCCCATGTGGAGCGTTGAAGCGATTGAGGAACGGAAATAAAGCGTATAATTGTTAAACACGCATCTGTGGGCCTAAAAAAGAACCTTCCCAGAACTATGTTGTGTTGTGTTTGTGTTTGTGTATTTTATGGCTATGACTGAGTTCTTTTTATAGCCAAAAAGTGTGCCAAAAGCTGTTGGAAATCATCATTGAGGCAACTGTAGAATTGTAACTAACTGCTGCAGGGCTTAATTCTTTGACTGTGACCTGATTGATATTCAAATGTTTGATGCTGATGTCGTAAATCAATCAAGTATTTCGCATATTCAAATACGAGTAACAACTAAAAAAAAAAATAATCCAAAAACAAAAACAAACAGATAATCGTTGTGCTGGCAGCTGTAGATAATCGTTGCGATAATCATTGGTGATGACACAATTGCTCAATAATAATAAAAAAGAAGAAACCGAAAGAAAAAAAAATATATATAAAAATCTTTTAAGTGTACAGAAATCAAAGGCAACATAACATTCACAATTTATGAGGTCTAAGAAAGGGGAGCGTCTGCGCATCTGGCTGAGGTTGCTACAGTTCTGTGTTGGCGTTTGATTAAAGTGGGAGTGTGCCAATGTATGAGTGTGAATGAGTGTGTCTTTTTTTCTTTTTTTTTTGGCTGAAGATGCATTGCGAGGGTCGCATGTTGAGTAATCAACCTTGGTTTGCTTTGAAAATAAATTAATCAAAAATTGGATTACAAATTATTTATCGCATTTTTAATATCATAACATTTTTTTTATGCATAATAAATATGAAAATATTTTTATTAGTCTCTAAAACTGAGTTAATTTCAATTATTTAATTATAATATTTTCATATATTTAGTGTCAAAGATTATTTAATTACGAAAGACAGAAACTAAAGCTAAAGAAATACTTTGAACAAATTTCTGACTTTTTTAAGCAGCTGCTCATCTGCTTTTATTGGAACTTCCCTCTAAAGTGAACATTTAGCTTAGCTAGAATGTGATGTTTAGATAGTAACATCACGATTCTAGACAAGAGCTTAGCTTCTTAGCTTCTTTTTTATGGCTTTAACACTTCAAATACAATGTTGAATTTTGTTCAGTTGCGGCTTCCAACTGTGATTTCTGTATGCCAATCCAATTAAAAGCCACTAAAAATTCACCATAAAAGGAAGCTAAAAAGCTGAAGCTGAGACTTTAGCTGAAGCTGAAGCTGAAGTAGACGCTGAGATTGAGACTGAGACTTTGACTGTTATAGCGACAGAAGTAGGCCTGGTCAGGCCCGACCAGACCCGGTAATTATGTAAGCGGCACAAGCAGCCAGCAATAAAATCATAAAAAAATACAAAATAAAAAATACCACAAAAAAATACCAGACATATTTATGTGCCAATTTTGGCGTAGTCTTGAATACATCAACGAGCAAAAAGCGCGCCCGAAGCAGCAGCAACAACAACAACAACAAAAAACAAAATAAATGTAATAAATAAAAAAAAAACAAAAGCAAGAAAAAATTATTTCAAGTTGTCTGTAGACAAAAGCTCGACAGTTTCCTGCACTCATTGGATTTTCACAAAAAAACAAAAACGATGAAGAAGAAGAAATTGACATATAATGCAATGAAAATGAGGGCATAAAGCTATTGAAGTTATATAAGAAACATATGTAAGCTATATATATGTTACATATATATGTGTATGATCATGTAATATTGCAAAACTACTGACATTGGCCAAAAGAAATGAGTTACAGCTAAACAAAGACACAAAAGGAAAAAAAATAATAAGAAGGAGAGAGAAAGAGAGATTGAGAGACCAAGAGCAACTACATACAACATCAAAACGACACATAAATAGAAATCACTTCAGAGTAGAAGCCTTTGCTTATCAGCTTATCACGCCGCATTGCTTATAGTTAGACGTAAATAGCGGATATAGATATAGAATATAGAATATACATCTACATATATGTATATATATATATGTATATATAGCAAAATATTTAAATATATGTATGATATGCATATTGACTTAAGATTCTGTTGCGCCTTTGTTGTTAATTATAAAAAAAAACTCATTTAAATGCTGTTTGCACATTGATAAAGATAAAGATCTTTAAATAGCTGACAAATAGTAGCAGAAATGCAAAGAAAAAAATATTTATATATTCAGTTAAAGTTTTATTTATTTATTTTGAATTTATTTTTTTTTGTGTTTATCAACTTAGAAAAAGATAAAAAGCTTGATAAAATTCGTGATAAATTTTTGTAAGACTTGGCACATTTATTTTTTATTTTCATAAATATAAAACTAAATTTATAAAATATAAAAATAAATAAATTTTTAATAAAAAAAAATGTTGAAGTTGTTGTGACGTAAAATTTGGCAAATTTATTTATTTTTTTTTTATTTTTAATATAACTTTAGTTTAAAAATTTTCCAATAATTAAATTTATTAAATATCTTGCAGAACTTCGTTAGATTTGCCAAGTTTTGTAAGACTTAGCACATTTATTTTTATTTTTATAAATATTAAACTTAAAAAACATAAAAATAAATTTAAAATAAAAAAAATTTTAAATAAAAATAAAAATATATTGAAAAGTGTTAAACAATTTAGCAATTAATTTTTTTTTTTTTTTAATATAACTTTAGTTTAAAAACTTTCAAATAATTAAACTGAAATAAATATCTTGCAGAACTTCGTTAGATTTGCCAAGTTTTGTAAGTTTTGGCACTTTTATTTTTATTTTTATATTAAACTAAAAAACATAAAAATAAAATTAAAATAAAAATATATTGAAAAGTGTTATAAAATTTAGCAATAAATGATTTATTTTTTTAAAATATAACTTTAGTTTATAAAATTTGAAATAAATGAATTTAAATAAATATCTTGCATAACTTTGTAAGATTTGCCAAGTTTTGTAAGACTTAGCACATTTCTTTTTATTTTTATAAATATACAACTAAATTTATAAAATTTAAAAAATAAATAAATTTAAAATAAAAATATGTTGAAAAGTGTTATAAAATTTAGCAATTATTTATATATATTTTTTTTTAATATAACTTTAGTCTATAAAATTTTTAATAAATAAATTTAAATAAATATATGTTGCAGAATTTCGTAAGATTTGCCAAATAAATTTATTTATTTCTTTTTTAACTATAGAAAAATTAAAAGTAAAATAAATATACTTAATGCACAATAATTAAATTATTTCAAAGGTTTTCTTCACGCAATTTTCTACTTTTGCTACTCATGAATCAATTTCACTGCTAAAGACCCTAAAAGTCAATGACTTCGACAGAGAGAGAGATCGAAAGAGAGAGAGAGAGAGGGGAAAAAAATAAAAGCATAAATGATTAAAAAACTTTTTATTTTATAATTTAATTAGGCACAGACTAACGCACACACACACACACACACTCATCTATACATAAACATAACTACTTTAGCAAACGGTAAAAATCAGTGAAAAGAACACACACACACATATATATATACAATCACTTGTGGAAAACTTCAACGAGCTGAGTGAAAATCGCTCAATGAGAAGGTGGAAAGTGCTGTTGGAAGGGGGGTTGGGGGGAGGGTATAGGGGTTAGGGGATATAGTGGTATGAAAATTGCAACTCAAAGGTAGTGTAGGAGTCGCATTTTATAATTTTTATTATTATTTTTTCTTGTTTTTTTTTCTTTTTTTTTTTTGCCACTTGAAAGCACAGCAAGTATTTATGACTGCTTGTTGGATGGATGACTGCCTGGTTGCTTGCTTGTATAAATGAATGAATGAATAAATGAATGAATGAATGGTTGAATACATGCAGGGATGATGGATGAAGAGTTTTGCTGACTGACTGACTGACTGGCTGGATAATGTGGGGGATGAGTTGCTGCAGATTGTCGACATCAAAAGGCAAACAACACAAACGAAGGCAAACGCAACGCAACGCAAGTAGAAAAAATATTATTAAAAAACAATTTTATGATTGCTATGAAAAAGTCAAGTCAAAAAGAAAGAAAATCTTTGAAATGAAAACGAGACACGAAGAAAAATAATAATCATATTGCTGTGCAATATATGAAATTCAATTTGTAAAGAATTCATGTTGAAACAATGTGTGAAGTTTGGTTAACTGATGCCTAAAATTGTTCAATATTTGCACAACATTAATTGAAAATTGAACTAAATCCATTTTTTTGCAATTTAACGACTATGAATGTGAACAAGTATTATATAGCTAAGCTAAGGTATATAGTATATATATATATATATATATATATATATATATATATATATATATATATATATATATAGAGATGGATATATAGAGGAATATATGTTAACTCACCCAGTAGTAATCTGTTGATAAAATCATGACACGCCTGCCTATAAAAGCTATATATATATATGCGTATATATGCGTGTGTATGTGTGTGTGTGTGTGTGTGTGCGGGTGTATGTGTAAGATGTGTTTACTAGGCTATAAATACCGATTTATAGGCGTTGCATTAAATGCTTTTGTCTTTCTTTTCTTTTCTTTTCTTTCTGGGGCGACAATATTCTGAGAGCTTTTTTTTTTCTTCTCTCGTTTCGTTTGGTTTTCGTTTTATTTATTTATTTTTATTTTTTATTTATTTATTTATTTATTTTTTTTTTTAGAATTTCTTTTGCACACACATAACACTAATGATTCTTATGCGTTGCTAAACAAACATTTAGCTATAAGATAAAAATGCTGCAGATACGTGCTTTAGCCCGTCGCGACAACAAACAACAACAGCAACAGCAACGGCAAAGACAGCGTTGACTTAGAAAGAAACTTCATGCGATTACGACTACGACTATGACTACGAGCGACCAACTTCCATTGACGACTATTCAAAAATTCTGAGCGAAACATATAAATTTTTTTTGTTTTTTTTTTTTGCTTCATGGCAGAGACGCCTAAACAATTTTTCACATATGGCAAAAACAAGCCCAGACCATTGTGTATCGCTTCGTCGTTCTATACATGAGCACGCAAAGTATCTGCGCGGCAAAAGTATCTGTATCTTTCAGTTGTAGCTGCTAGTTGTTGCTGTTGCTGTCGTTGCTGCCGTTGCTGTTGTCGTCTGCCGTGACGTGACACACATGTGGGCAATTCTATGCAGGCATTTTTTGTTGTTGTTGTTGTTGTTACTGCTGTTGTTATTCTTCTTAATGCCGTGTTGTGTGTTGTTACTGTGTTTAGCCAAACATGTGCCTACAGTTTTTTTTTTTTTTTTTGTTTTTCTCTTCTCATTGTTGTTTCTGTTGCTGTTACTGTTGCTGTTTTTCGACTGGCTTTTTATGGTTTATGTGTTAATAAGGCGACCTTCAAAGCGCTCTGAGATTTTTCTTAGCTTTATTTCTGTTGTTGTTGTTTTTTTGCCATACTCAAAAAAGTCGAGAAGAAGAAAAAAAAAAAAGGCAAAACCTAATAAACTTTAGGTTGCTCTTTTACACAAGCTTCACTCTCTGTGTCTCTGTGTGTGTGTCTCTCTGTGTGTGTGTGTCGCTGACTACAACTATGCGGTTAAGCAGCTGTTGCTGCTGCTTGTTCTTATTGTTTGTTACTACTAATGGTTAGGCAATATATATAAATATAAAAAGAACTGTGGGCGTGGCATTCAACTGACATGATGTCTGGCAGGTATGGCAACATCTAAAAAAAACACATGTCTAAGCATTATATGCAATTGATTTGAGACTCAGTCTTTGAATTTTGTTTTCTTCTTGTTGTTCGATAGTTAAATTTATGCATCAACTTATTTAGCATAAGTATCGATAAACGAACTTGTCTATGCAATTAATAAAGCTTTAAAGTTCAAGCCTCTGAACTTGTTCTATTTCTTTAGTCGTAGACCACCTACGATTCGCAACATATAAACACATCATTTTAGCTTAACGATTATATGTTTGTATATCGATAAACAGCTATGGTCAATAATATATATTATGCTTCGTTAGCATCACATTAACATCTATAATGATAATCAAAGAAAATACTCTAAACATTTCAAGTGGTTGCCGATTAGAACTTTTGAATATTTCTAAAGTATTAAAAAAGCCAGAAAGCAGAGTTACCTTCGGAGTTCCGAAAATTTATACGAGATTTATATCAAATCCTGTAAGTTTTATTCGGATCGCTCAGCAATCAATGAAAAATCACAATTTTGAACCGAAAGTTCTTATAGCAGCTATATGATATAGTAGTCTGACTTATTTACTGCTTATGGGCATAGGGAGTATGTGGACCTAGTTTCATTGAGAAACTATACTGAGAGACTAGTATGGGTATGAAACAGACAGACAGACTGACAGACGGATATACGGGCATGGCTTTGGATTTGGATTCTCCTGTCCATGCTGTGGGGTCTGCCATTCTACCTAAGGGGTATTACAAAGTCCTGTCCAAAGGGTATAAAAAACACTTGAAACATGAAAGAAAAATATATGTGTTATATTTTTATTGAAATTCATAGAAAATTTCTTTATGCATATGAATGCAACTCATATGAATAGCATTCATTGAATATACTATGATGCTTTATAATAAATCAATCAATGATTTAATGAATGAATGAAAATTGCACATAAAGAACTATGCTGAATACTCGAATATTTCTCTGTATATTCTCTATGCATATTTTCAGTTCATTTTGAAGAGTTATGTTATATACACTCCTGGCATTTCCTGCTGTGCTACATATGACTACGAGTATGAGGATGAGTATGAGTATGAGTATGAGTATGACTGTGAGTATGAGTATGAGTTTGAGTGCTTGTTGCTTTGTTATTCATTGGACCATTGACCTTCACGAAACACTCGAACAGCACTCGTGCAATATATCAAAACACTCAGTTCGCTGAGAAACCGTTATCAAGCGCGCACCAGCAACACATATTTGGGCATGTCAGAACAGTGTGCAAAAACGTTGAAATGCCTGCCACATGCAGGCACACACACACACACGCACAGAGAGAAACACACATTCACACACATATAACATTTTGAACATTCAAAAGTCATTTAAAATGCAATAGAAAACTCGACTGCCCGTCACACACAAAATTCATTTCTCGACATTGGAGTGCGCAGCAGGATGGCAAGCGGCAAGCGGCATGCAGCATGCGGCAATGCCAAAAAGCAGCTACAAACGAGGCCTCAATGGTAATATTCACACGAGCTAAGATCCTGCCGCAACAGCAAATGGCAACGGCAACAAATATGAGAAATAAATGAAAAAGAGGTACAAGAATTTTTGCTGTTCTCGTGGTTTCTCGGAAATGAAGAAGACGAAAAAAAAAAAAAATAATTCAACAGCGACAACAACAGCAGCAAGAGGAAGAAAAAGAAAAAAATATATACATCATCTTGGCCGTGGCTGACACTGAGGCTGAGGCGTCGCCAGGTCTGCCAAAAAAGTGCTAAGAATTTATGCATGTGCCACCATCTGTGGCAGTTGAGAACACAGGCAAAAGCAATAGAGAGAGAAAGAGAGAGAGAGAGAGAGAGAGAGAGAGAGAGGGAGAGAGAGAGGGAGTGAGGGCGCACAAGGCAGAGTAGGAGACAAGCCCTTGAACTTGGGCCCAGGAAGTGTCGGTCGATTGGCAAAGTCAAAAACTGTCAGTTCCCGCTGTCTTTTCATCTACTTTGTGTAGAACACACACGCACACATACATATATACATATATATATATATATAAATATTCCCATGTAGAAGATTTTGTATATACCCTTTGGCGGCAAGTGATATATGCATGAATTTTGCTTAATGATATCATTTCCGTTTTGGGATTTCTATGAACATTTATTTAATCAGAATTTTTAAAGAATTCTTGAACGTTTTTATTCAAAAGTTTTCTTTATCAAAATATTTATATTAAATGTAGTAGAAAAATTTGCTTAACGATTTAAACAGAATTTGAAAATTATTTTTCAAAATATTTATAAAAATCTCTTTAAAAAAATATTATTATAAAGAAAAGTTTTCTTTCGTGATAAAAAATTGATAATATCGAATAAAGTGAAAAATTTTTTGAAAAATTATAAATTTTGAAATTATTTTGTAAAATATTTGTTTATATTTATTTATACATATATATTTTAATTTAAACTTTTATATTTTTAAATTATTTATATTAAATGTAGTAGAAAAATTTGTTTTGCGATTTAAACAGAATTTGAAAATTATTTTTGAAAATATTTATAAAAATCTCTGCCAAAGATTTCTCAAAAAAAAAAATATTATAATAAAAAGTTTTATTTTGTGAATTCTATTATTTTTATCAAAGATACTAGAAAATTTGCAAAAAATTTTTAATTGGAATTTTTGAAATTATTTTTGCAAACATTTAAAAAAAAAAAAAATTATATTAAAAATTAAAATATTTTTTTTGTAATTTCTGTTCAAATTTTTTTAATTAGAATTTTCGCAAAGTATTTTTTTTAAAAAAAAATTATATATCTTAATAATTATCTACTAGTAATATGAAAAAAAAATAATATAAAAGTTTTAAATCAAATCAAAGAGCAAAAATTTTCAAGTTTATTTAAAGAAAAATTAAATAAAATAATGCAATGATATTTTCAAAGAATACATTATGGAATTTCTAATGAAATTTGTACTGTAGAGTATTAAAATATCGCGTTGTGGCATTTTCTCAATATTTCTCAATGTTTTTTGCTATAAGTAAAATGCCTTGCATTTTTTTTCTTGCAATCTCTCCGCACAGCTGAAAACGCGATGGCGTCATGCGGGCTCGATAAAACATGAGATGAGATTGTCAGAGTTGCTTTTGCCCATTTTTAGCTGATTGTTGTGTGAAGCATTGCATAAATCAGCTAAAATTATGGCAACATACATATGGTATATACATATGTCTAATGTATTGCTAGTAGCAATACGATTGAAGACAACATTTGCATTCTACGAATATCTGTATCTGTATCTTCAATTGTAACTGTATAACTGTGCATATGTGTACCTAATGTATCTTTGTATCTTTAGTATATGTTGTATTAGCTACAACTATGTAAGCATATGGAGAGTTCAGCTAAGCTAAGGTCACGCCCCCTTTTGGTAAATGCGAAGGCGAAATCATTTCGCATGCTGTTTACATTTATGCAACATGTCGAGTGGCAACTTTGTATCTACATAGCTACAATTGGTGTCTCTCTCTCTCTCTCTCTGTGTATGTGCGTCTGATTATGACATTTAACATGAACACGTAGCGAGTGCAGCACATGCGAGCGACAGCAATGGTTTTTCTTCTTTTTCTTTTTTTTGCTTCCTCTTCTACAACTTTTCCCTGTCTTTATGTTTCTGCTGTGTCTTCTGTATGTTTCTTTTTTTTCTCTCTTTCTCTCTCTCTCTCTGTAGACACGAACGCACAGCATGACAGTAGAGTAATAGAAATAGTAAGAGGGAAATATTGCTAGCCAATTCTTCAGTTCTCTTTAGTTTAGCTTTTTTTTTTTTATTTTCATTTTTAGCTTCATTGCGAATTCATTCATTCATTTCGTGCTGCTGCCTGTCATATTTTGCGGTCTTATCGCCAAAACCCCAAAACGAAATTGGCAAACATTTCAAGCGCCAAAATGACGCCAGCAACAACAACAAAAACAACAAAAACAAAAGCTAACACTGCACACTGCACACTAAATATTATCGTTGAGCTCAAGCATTGGCCCGTAATGGTTTTTAGTGGAGTAAAGGGAGTTGGGGGAATGGGGGAATTGGGGGGAGTATAAACTGGGAATTGTTGTCTGTCCATTGGTTAAATTGGCTTGTTCAAATGTATCTTGATAAGAACTGACGGCCTATTGGCAGCAGAGTCAGCAAAATCTAATGGAAAATATTTTGCTGTACATTTTTTTGTTTTTTTTTTTTTTTGCTTGCCTGTTGAACTTTTTCGTTGGAGTTTTTTTTGTTTTTGTGTATTGCAACTCACCTGCAACGAGAACGAAAGAGAGAGAAAAGAACAAGATGTGAATTAATTAAAATGTGTAAAAATTTATCTATAAACTACAAACATAATCTTAGTTGTCTAATCTATTATAGAGAAAGGCTAAGAGCATAAGGTTGAAGTTATGTATATGTTGAAATAAAAGACAAAGCTTAGAGTTAAATATATTACTGACAGCAGATTGAGCTTGTTCTTAGTTTAAAGAAAAATTAAAAAAAAAATCTTGAAAATATTAAGAAAATTAAAATTTAAGCATAAATAAAAAATTATAACTTTTTTATACTTATAAAATATTATGCAATCTTTCAACTTTATTTTTCTTTATAGTAGAGAAAAATATAAAAAAAATGTTACAAACCTAATAAAAAATTTTAGACAATGAAATTTGTGTATATTTAAATGAATATTTAACAATTAAGCTTAAAATTTAAATGGAATTAAAAATGTATAATTTTTAAATATTTTTGTAATATTTCAACATTCTATAATTTTAATTTTGTAATTTTTCTAGACGATAAAATTATAAAAAATATTCATAAAACTAATAAAAAATTGTAGACAATTGTGTAAATATAAATCAATATTTGAAAGAAATTTTTAAAAATTTATAAAATATTTTGCAATCTTTCAACTTTATAAAATTTGAATTTCTTAATCTTTCTAGTAGAGAAAACTATAAAAAATTCAGAAACCTAATATAAAATTGTAGACAATGAAATTTGTGTGTCATAAATTTAAATCGAGATAATAAACTTGCAAAAAAAATTTATATATTATATATAACATTTATAATGTGATCAAGCATAAAAATAGATTAAGGTTTGTGAATTGTCAATTGTTAATGAAAACAAGTTTCGTTGCTTATTGGATATGCAAATGGAATAATTCTATTATTTGACGGTTTAATGATCAGATTATTTAGCACTTGCAATAAACGCAAAGCATAACAATGGACTTAAAAAAAAATAATAATTTTATATACTTGAACAGATAAGCTTAAAAACAAAATATTTAACTGGATTCAGAATCAGAATCAGATTCAACTTCATATTCATATTAATATTTATATTCATAGCTCAATTACGGCTTAACCTTTTCGAAAATATTTTGCAATAAATGCAAACAAAAATAAATAAAAATTCCAAAATAATTTTACAGAAATATTTATGATCCAAAAATAAAACAAGTTCTATAAAGAAATCAAGTGAAACGAGAACAACAACAAGTGACGACTTATTTTTTTGTTTGCCACTAGAGCTGCTTGTTATTATTATTGTTGTTGTTGTTGTTGTTGTTGTAATTGTTGCTTGCTTTTATGGCTAAGCTAAGTTCATGTGGGCGTCAAGTTGAACGACAGCATGGCAGAACGAACGAACGAACGCTGTTTTGCCGTTGTGGCCCGCTTGTGGCCGTTGCTCGTGTAAGGTCAGGCGTTCACCAGTGCGTATGAGTAATCAATTTTTAATTGTCGCATTAAACAGTTAACGGGCGTCACGATTTGCCATTTCAGCATCTTTTTTTTTACGCTCTCTCGCTCGCTCTCTTACTTTGTCTCCGTTTTGTTCTCTTATTGTTTAAGTTGTTGTTATGGTTGTGCGGTTATTTTTTATTTTGTTTTTTTTTTTCGCTCATTATTTTCGCTTTATTTTCAACTGTCTTCGCTTTTCGCTTTAATTGTTTATGTAAATTAGAATTTACTCGTTCATTTTTCTGTTTCTTTGATGAGCAATTTAAATACACATTCAACGCTTTTAGCATTAAATATTTGAGGAAGTGAATGGCGCAATACTTAGAAAGTCACTGAGCATCTTTTCAACTATTTTTAGCATAGTGTAAATAAAGGTGTGAAATTATTTTGCAAGTTGTATGTTAACGAGATTGCGTGTCGTCAACGCCACAAAGCTGCAACCACAAACTAAGCAGCAGATTTAACTATCTAGCACTACGTCAGACGTGTAGAGGCAGTAGCAGTAGCAGTAGCTGTAGATGTTAATGTGCACAAGCTAACAAATTTGACAATTTGACACAAGTCAAAGTAATTGGTGCAGTTGTCAAATGCTTCAGTAACTTGTCGTGACAGTTCGTTGATATGATTATATGCACTCAGACGTCATACGTTATACGTTATACGTTATACGTCATATGTCAGCGTCATCGACGGCATCATCTCGTACTCATCATTGGCATTGTCATACTCATCATCATCTTCGTCATCTTATGGTCCAAAATTTGTGCAACACACACACAGTTGTGGTCAAAGCTCGTGTCATTCATCTTGATATGCGCTGTCCGCACTTCCCCTTGCCCCTGTTCTTCCCTTTTTCGAATTAGCTTAGCTTGACAGGTAACGCAGTTAGTGTAAACGTCAGTTATCTAGCACTTTTTGTCATTGCAAGCTTCATGTGTGTCTAGACTGCAGAACATTGAGCAAAAAATTTTCATTTGATTGAACGTTGCGTTGACAAAAGACAATCTCTAGCTGTAGCTCTGTACAATCCTTCCCTTTCACTAACACTCTGCTAACCTGCTCATAACCCGCACATAACCCGCACATAACCCGCTCATAACCCGCTCCTAAACCGCACATAACCCTCTCATAACCCTCTGATAACCGCATTGTAACTTCATTCCATTCAACTTGCGCTTGTCCAGGTTCAATGCTTCAATTAAATTCACTGTCAATCATTTTTTGACTTTATATAGCTGCTTTCCATTCGTTGCTGACGTCGTAGTAGCAGTAGTTGCTGTATACATATATTTGTTTTTTTTTTTTCGTTGTTTTCAAATTTGTTGAGTATTTTTTATTTTTTTTTTTGAAAATTTCATAGCTTGTTATGATTAGTTCAAACGTTGTCTGTCGCCTTTTTTTTATATATATATTTTGTGTGCTCTTTGTTGTTATTGTTGTTATTGGATGGACAGCAAATGGGTTTTTTGACTTTGACTTTGACTGATTTGCATTGAAGTTCATAGATACGTGTCTGCCAGGTGTTAAAAATAAAGGTGTAGGGGTAATGCGGCGGATACAAGCTGTGTGTATGGATTATAGCTGTGAATCTGTTAGCTGGTTGGTTGCATTCATTATTTTGTTTTTTTTTTTTTGTTTTCAGCGTTGCTTTTAAAATGATTTTTTTTTTTTAAATTCTACTAAATTCTTATCAAAGTTGAAAAGTTTTTCGTCTTTTGCATTAGAACTTTTTAAACATTTATCAAAAGTTTTAGTATTCAGATTTCTCTTGCACTTTCAACTTTTTCTCATGGAAATAAATTAAAAACTTTTATAGCTATAAACAAAATTTTTAGAGTTTTTTAATATAAACATAACTGTGGAGAAAACAAAACGATGAACTACAAAAATTTGCATGGTGCTATCTATTTATGCTATGTATTTATTATTTGTTATTAATATTATTATTATTAATATTATTATTATTTATATATTTATTTTTTTAAATCATGTTAAATAGTCCATTTAAATATTTTTTAATTTTTTTTATTTATTTATTTTTATTAAATTTAAAATTTTCTTAATATTTATTTTATTTATTATTTAATATTATTATTTTTATTTATTTTTAAATTTATTTATTATTAAAATATTACTATTAACATAGTATTTATTTATTATTACTTTTTTTAATTATTATTTTTATTTATTATTATTTTTATTTAATTTAATTTTTATTTTAATATTATTTTTCTTAGTTTTTACTATTATAGCTTTAAATTTTATCAGTATTTTTATCCTGCAATTTCCTCTTGAGATTCAAGATTTTAAGATTTTTCATTTTTTTTTCTTTCAATTTGTTCAATGCATTTAACAGCTTTTAAATTTATCTGTATCTTATGATCTTTGCATGGATCTGATTTTGCACCTCATTCTCATTGCATTTATCACTCTTTTCTTACTTCTATATCTATCTCTCTCTCTCTCTCTCTCTGTTGCTCTCTCTTATTGCTTGCATTTGCTGTAGAGAGTATCAAGTGCTTATTATCTTGGCAAACGCAGTTCTGTTCATTGCTTTTGTCCGCCCCGTGAGAACTGTGCCAGCTGTAATATCTTCAGCTATTGTTTCAAATTCTCTTCTTTTTTTTCTCTTGCTCTCATGTTGTTCTTTTTTTTTTTTGTTCGCTCTTGTTATTTTTCTTCTTGTGCAATTATTTATAATAGTGTGCCTGGCACTGGCGATATTTTCATGCTGTTATATCTTCTCTTTCTCCTCCCTCTTTCTCATTCTTCTTCTTCTTTTTCGTCTTGTGATTTTTGCGCGTATTTACCTCGATATTATGCAGGTAGCGTTCAGCTGCTGTTTGTCGGACCCGTGCACAGTTCATTAAGGGTAATGCATGCCAAAAAGATTGAAAGAAAGACAAATTGTCTACAACACACACACACACACACATACACACACACACTGGCAGAGAGACATAGCGTAACTATACTATAGAGGGAGGTCCACGCCTTAATGACAAAACGCCGCCTGTTCTCGGTCGTCTGTCTGTAGTCTTTAGTCTTTAGTCTTCTTAGTCTTTTCTCCTCGAGCACCTGCTGCAGTTTTCGTAGAAAATATTTCTCCTTCACTTGCGTTGCACTGCAACGCCTACAACAACAACAACAACAACAACAATAAGAAGAACAGTTAAGTGATTTTCTACAGGACATGCTCGACTCCTTGAAGCAATACTAAATGTTTATAAATAATTAAATTGCCGGACATGTCTTGACTTGCAGTCTATTGATTTTTCAAGTTAGTTTTCGTTTAGTTCTTCTACAGTCTAAAACTATGATAGAAGTTGCATAGAGAATATACTGACATCATAGTTCATTGCACTGACCCACTGACAAGTTAGTCGGGTAAACTTTTTCATCATTATGTTCTTCTTCTTCTTCTTCTGCTGCTGCTGCTGCTACTGCTACTTTAGCTTGCTTGCCTTGTAAGCCATAAAAGTATTTTAAATATAATGAAGTCATTGTATTGCACCTACAATAAAATTCTGTTTCCCCCTGCTAAAAAGAAAGAAAAAGAAATAAAAAACTTTGAAGTCTTACATGTGTTTTGTATGCGTACATATATATATATATATATCTCGACTGTCCCTCAAAAACATTCATACATTCATTCATATATACTCATATCTATGTCATACATAGCATAAGAATATATGTATATAGCGAATGTCTCATATTTCCGCAGCTGATTAGCATGTGCACTTGAAGGACCCGATTCTATATAGTATTGCTCTCTCTCTCCCGCTTTCTATGTTTTCTCGTTGCGTGTGTGGCTACCGGAACCGAGGGCGAACACTGACTAACACATCAAGGTTTGAGATACTCAAGATACTTGAGATACTTGAGGTGCCCGTGAGAAAAAAATGCATGTCGCTCTCTTCTAAGTACACATGTATATCTCTACCGCCTTCTCGACTGTCCTCTGCCTGTCTTCTGCCTGCTTTTTCTTCTTTTCATGTTGTTTATGATGTGCTAATGGGCGGTAAACATTTCGTAAGCTTCATTGATTTTTATGCATTGTTTATGGGCGGCACAACTCAAGTGGGTCACTTGAGAGCCACTGTGAATATATTCATACTATATGTGAGTGTCTAGTACTTGTGACATGAATACTCGTACATACATACATATGTCATGGTAACTGAACTTGCTTTCATTGCTTTGATTTATATTGATTTGTTTTTTTTTTTATAATTTAAATATTTAAATATAATTTTATAATTTCTATTCAATTTTTTATTATTATTTTCTTATTTTTGTACACACAATTTTATTATTTATTTATTATTTATATATTTTCAATCATATTTTTTTAATACACAAAATCATTTAAAATGTTCAAATTATTTTTTTTCTATTTTTTATTCATTTGTTAATATTTTTTTTAAATTTACTTATTATTTGATTTTAAAACTTTATTTAAATAAATTAAATTAAATTTTTTAAAATTTAAAATTGGGTTAATATTTATTAAATATATTATTATTTAAATATATATTTTTTTAAAATAATCGAATCATTTTTTTTATTTATTTGTTTTATTTATTTCTTAAATTTAAAATCAATAATCTTAAAATTTAAAATTATTGTTATTAATATTTATAATTTATTATTTTTAAAATCTCATTAAATAATCGAATCAAATTTTTTTGGTTTATATTTATTTAATTTTTAAATTTTTAATTTTATTTTATTAATATTTATTTTATTTATTACTATTATTTATTCAAATTACATTTTATTTTTGTACATTTTTGATGATTATTTTATTATAATATTTTTTATAATAATTAAATAATATTATTTATTAATATTGTTGAATCATATTAAATAACTCTCTAAAATCATTTAAAATCTCCTTAGCGCGCATTACGAGTATGTATATCTTAATGTCTTATAACTGTCCGATCGCATTAAAAATTTCAACTTTCTCATAAAATTGTATTTCCTGTACTTCCTGCTCGCGAAACTCAAGTCGAATAACATTTTATAGCACATGGCAAAAAGAAAAAAAAAAAACTTGCTCCTAATTGCGCGTATATTTTTTTATGGCAGACAAATTAATAATTAACATTTTTTGCAACGTTTTTTTTTTTTATTATCAATTTCATTTTTTGCTGAGACGATCTAACTATATTAAAAAGGCGGCAGTTTTCCGCAAATGAAAATGAAAAACAAAAAAAAAAATAATAATAATAAAACTGGTCAAGTTTTGGCTCTTTAGAAAAAGTGACATTTTCATGATGATATGGCGAAAAACAAGTTAGTTGAGTTGCGCTGCGTTAACTGGATATCTCGCCTAGAGAGTGAAATCTTGACTTGGAAAAGTGCTTAAAACATGTGCTGCAACTTATGTATGTATGTGTGTGTGTGTGTTTGTGTTGAAAGATTTATCAGCGCAAAGCAGAGGCATCTGCCAGCGGTAACAAACAACAAACAAACAGCGTCCAGCCACAGTCTCATCATCATCATCAGTATTATCATTATCAGCAACAACATCAATATCAGCAACATCATCATTATCATCAGCAGCAGCAGCATCACTAGCAGCACTAGCAGCAACAGCATCACAATCATTAACAATGGCTGCGCCAGTCTTTTGTCATTTTCATTGGTGTGTAATGGGAATGGGTATGGGACTGGGACTGGGACTGGGAATGGGGGAAGGGGAAATGGAAATGGAAAGGGAACTGGAAGTGTATATGGGTAGTGGGGGAAGCTTTATCGAGTTGTAGCTTCTGCTTGATGATAAATGAAATTTTGCACTAAGCGTTTTGCTTTTACTTAAGACCAACAAAAACTTTTGTTACGGCGTTTATCATTATTGTAATTTCTTAGCCATAGGCATTTGGCCAAACATCACGCACGTCACTCTCCATGCTTGTCTCTCTGGGACATTTGGCACTGAGCCAAAATGCTTGGCAACAACAAAAGCAACATACAACATACAACATATGTGATTGATTGTAATTGAGGTTGGTAAAAGTTGTTGGCATCGTCTTCTTGTTGTTGTTGCTTTTGTTGTCTCAATGTCAAAGCCGGGGTGAAAAACGAAAAAGCGAAAAACCAAAACAAAAACAAAACAAAAACAAAATAAACAAGAAAAAAAACGAAGAAAATTGGTCTTTAGATTTGAAGCTGTCACTCATGAAAAAACTCAAGCAAGCAGAAAATTTTCTATAATTTTACATATAAGGCTTCAGCCATGACACTGCAAAATTATTGAAAAAGCTTTAGATGAGAATTACATGTTGACCATTTGTCATTTTGTGAACTGAACTAACTGTCACTGAATATTCAATTGTTTTAAGAAGAACAAAATTATAATTAATGAAGTCTTTACTTTGCTTTGAGTTCAAAAATTCCATTTATAATTGTCTATTATTTTTATATTTATATAATTATATTTATATATTTATTATTTATATATTTTTAATCATATTTTTGAATGTATAAAATCATTTAAAATTTTTAAATATATTCTGTCAAAATATACAATATAAATTAAAAAAATAATTAATTTATTAATGTTTATTATTTATATATTTTTAATCATATTATAAAATTGTTTAAAAATTTTTAAATAATTTTGCCTATTTTTTGTATTCATTTATTAATATTTAGAATTTATTATTTATATATTTTTAATCTAAAAATCATTTAAAAATTTTCAAATATATTTTGGCTATTTTTTTATAATTTATTATATTTAATTTATATTTATTTAATATTTAGTTATCATTCATTATATTGTGACCATTTGTCATTTTGTGAACTGAACTAACTGTCACTGAATATTCAATTGTTTTAAGAAGAACAAAATTATAATTAATAAAGTCTTTACTTTGCTTTGAGTTCAAAAATTCCATTTATAATTGTCTATTATTTTTATATTTATATATTTATATTTATATATTTATTATTTATAAATTTTTAATCATATTTTTGAATGTATAAAATCATTTAAAAATTTTTAAATATATTTTGTCTATTTTTTGTATTAATTTATTAATATTTATTATTTATATATTTGTAATCTAAAAAATTATTTAAAATTTTCAAATATATTTTGGCTATTTTTATAATTTATTTGTTAATATATTTTTCTAATCATATTTATTTATTATTTAGTTATAATTATTATCATTATTTTGTGACCATTTGTCATTTTTGTAAACTGAACTAACTGAAACTGAACATTAAATTGTTGAAAGAAGAAAAAAATTCTAATTAATAAAGTCTTCACTTTGCTTTGAGTTCATATTTCCATTTATAATTCAATTAAACTTAATCTATTAATTCAGTTTCTAGAGTTTCCAAAGACTATATCTATATATATCGTATACATATATATAATTTTCAAACCCTTTTTGTAGTCAACTTTATTATCTAATTAACACTGAATGCAACCTTTGGACAAAACTTCAAGCTTCAAACAACTTGAAATTAAAGTTGAAGGGGAGCAAAAAAAAAATTAGAAAAAACTTTTTGTCAGTTTTGCCAGCAAAATTTCACTTGCGAAAGTTTTGACGGTCACAATTAAAGTTAAGAGCACAAAACCTGACCAAGTTTTTATTTTTAGTGTTTTTTTTTTTTGTCTTCTTAATTTGGGGCGTTGGCCATTTCGTAATTGTGAAAAACTCAGAAGCACAGCGGCACATTAACACGTCTGAAATGACTTCAAAAAATATATATAAAAAAAAAATCACGTTGCCAAATTATAACTAAAGAAATAAAAAAATAGCTAAATATAGAGATACAGATAGAAGACTTATACAAAACGCAGAAACTTGGGAAAGTTTTGTTATTTTGCTATCAGAAAATATGTCAGAGTGTCAACAATACAAAAAAAAATCAAATAATAATGCAAGAAATAATGAAACAAATAATAAACAAAAATAATCATAATAATAATCAAGACAATCATAATGTTAATAATAGGCAGCAGCAGCAGCAGCAAGAGTAGCAGCAGCAAGAGCAGCAGCATTTGGTTGTTGTAATACTATCAGAGTTTTGTATCTTTCACTAGTCGCGCAACAAACCTCAAAAAAAAGGGTGAGCTGCCTATAGCAGCTCCCCTTTCCCCTGGCCAAAGTTTCAGCCCCTTCCGTTGACTCTTTGAGCACAAAAACCAGACTCCACTCGACGTTCAGTTTTTGGCCTTATGCAATTGTCATTATTGTCTGTTATTGTTGTTGTTGTTGCTGCTTTATGAATATTAAACTTAAAGTTGCTCATTTCATGTTGTTGTTGCTGTTGTTGTCGCAAGCTGCGCGCGTATCTTCAAGATATTTTTGTTTTTTTTTTCGTCAAGTGTTTTCGTTGAGCATTTCTCTCGGTTTCTCATGAAATAAAGTTGTGTCAGTTTTTTTTATACACATTTTTTTTGTGTTTGTTTTTTTTTTATTTTTTTATTTTTTTTTCTCTCGTTTTTCATTCGTATAATTAAATGTGCCAAAAGCGTAAATTTAATTAATTTAATTGTTGTATCCAAAAAATAAAAGAAAGAGCGAGAGAGAGAAAGAAATTACAACTTGGCTACGTTTGAAGGCTACAAGCATAAGTTTTGTGCCAACTTGTCTCAAGTATTTTCCAGTTTTTCACTTTTTTTTTTCTCAGTTTTTCAGCTATTTGTCAAAGCATTTCAAAGTCACAATTAAAACAACAAAGTTTGTAAATTGTTGTTGTTGGGGAAAACTATGCAATGTGTTAAGTGGAAGAGATGAAATTGCTGTTGCTGCTGCTGCTGTTGTTGTTGTTGTTGTTATTTCACATTACGAAATGTTGTAACTAATGAAGATCTCAACAAGTTGAACATTTGAACATTTGATTGTCATCGCGTTTTTAATACAAGTTTTTAGTCTGATCATAACTTAGTTTAAGCACAACAACAACAATATTCAAGCTCAATTTAAATAATTTCTACGCCTACGACTAGAAATTATGACTAATTGATGATGTTACCAGCTGCAAAAAATTGAAATTATTTGTTATGCGCTGGAAAACAAAGCTAGAAGCGTAAAGATCATAAATTCCACAGTTGAGCGAAAGTACATTTTATTTACTATATGCGATAAATTAACATAACGCGTTGCTGCCAACGAGATTAGTCATACACACATTTGAGGATTAACTGACTGCAAATTGAGAGATCGCTAGAGAGACAGAGACAGAGAGAGAGAGAGACAAGTGAATCATCTATTCACATATTCATATAAAATGTGAATAAGAATATGAATGCATTGTAAAAGTGGCAAAAATCCAACAAAAAAAAAAAAAAAATAACGTAAATGACGCAAATTCATTCAACAAAATCTTTTAACAATTTTTTTTTTCCATTTGTTATTAAAAAATATTTTTTATTTTTTTTTTTCTTTTAGCCAAATTATTGCAACGCGGTCAGAAATGTACGTGATTTGTATGCAAATTTATTTGAAGTGAATGAATACGCGAAGAGCAAAGAGCGAATAGCGAATATATGCCTGTGTCTGTCTGTGTGTTTAATGAGCGCGAAAAGTGTATCTGATGGCTGCAAATTGTGTGGCTCTCGTGACATTGGCAGCATGTTTTTATTTTTTTTTTTTATTATTATTATTATTTTTTTTTTTTGCAGACTATTTTTCGTGTTTAAACATACAAATTAAAATGCTTGTGGTTTGTATATATTTATGTTATTTTTTATTTTTAATTTTTTATTTTCAGTTTCACTTAGCTGCTCAGTCATTTCTCACTCTTCCTCTACACATTTTTATTTTTTTTGCATTTTTTTGTTGTTGTTGTTGTTGTTGCGGTCTCGCTTGGCAGACGAGTGTATAAATTTTATTGTTAATATGGCCAATCGTAAAGTAGATAAAGTTAACTAAATGAATAAGCGAGAGGAAGGACAGAGAGAGAGAGATAGAGAGAGATAGAGTAGGGTAGAGGGAGAAGAAGTGAAGCATGCGTAGATTCATGTTTTTGGTTAAATTTTTGTTGTCTGAATCAGTTTCCATTGTTTGGACATATGTATTATATGTTTAACGGTTTTCTGACACCTGCCATAAGCCATAAGCTATATATGTGACTATAGCAATATCGAAGCATCGCATTATTATATAACCACAATACACACAAACACATGCACACACATTTACAGACAGACAGACAGACAGACAAACTTTTATTAAAATTAATTTTGATTAATGTTCACAAGCTAAACGATTAGATAAAATTTAAGCTATGCGCGACTGCTAATTTTTATTTTTTTTTATTTTTCTTTATTTTTTTTAGTTGCTTACAAAATTATTTATTCTTGCTTTAATTGTTTTTTTTTTTCCTATTTTTTTGCTTACTGAAAACTTAAGGCGCTTTAATGGAATGTTTCCGTTTCTTTGTTGTTGTTCTTGTTGTTTATATTTTCTCATGAATTTTGTTTGCTTTAAGCTTAAGACTTAGCACATTTAATTGATGTATTAATGTTTCTGTACTAAATTTGTTAAATTAAAAATGAAATGGAACTAGTAAATTTTTATTATTTATTTAATGTTATTTATATATAATTTATTTATTTATTTAATTTTTCATGTACTACTTTTAGTGGAACTAGTTCATTTCTATTGTTCATTGCATTGATGAACTATCTAATGTCATTTATATTTTCTTAATTAATTAAATTTATTTTTTGCGCATTGCTTTTAGTGGATCTAGTTCATTTTTACTATTGATGAACTAGTTCATATGAACTTTTAAAAATTATATATTACTCGCTGTGCCCGCAATTATTAATTTATTTGTTCAATGAACTAGTTCAGCAAAGATCTTGATCGCTAGTTCTTCCTGCAAGTTACGCAATTCTAGTTCTGCCTGTACATGAACTAGTTTCTTTTGTCAATAAATAATTATGTTAATTTGTTTATTTTGAGGCTATTGTCATAAAGAAATCATAGAGAACTACTAGCTGTAAGTTTTAAAGCAATGAACTAGTGCATTAGAGCGGAACTAGTTATCTTAATTTGTTGATGTGGTCAAAATGTTATTTTTTGTTGTTTATTTTCCAAGATTTGCGAACTGGTTCCATAATACATATGGTAAATATATGTGTATCTTACATTGTCAGTTGTCAGCTCGTTAGTATTTGACATTTGGATTGCTTCCAAAATATTCAAATACAAATATGACTATGAATACTATGAATACTATGGGTACTCGAGGCGTCAACTTGTACTCGTACTCGTTTCCAATTAGTTGCTTTCACAGTTTCAACAGTTTATAGCAATACTGTCAACACTTTTTCACTTCTTCAACTCTGCTACAGTTTCACAGTTACTCAGCGCTTTGACTCTTCCGATGGCAGCCAGTCCCACTGTCCCACAATCCCACTGTCCCACTGTCCCAATGTCCCGCAGTCCCACTGTCCACTGTCATCTCAATGGGCCACTAAAGATGTCATTCTTCATTTAAAGAGATAATTTCTATGCTAGTATGTAAACTCTTGTTGTTGTTGTTGTTGTTGTTTGGGGTGTTGGGGTGCGCTTTGCGAAATCATTGAGTAAGAAATTTCAGTAAGATTTCGAAAAAAAATGAAAAGAAGAAAAAAAACTTTTTCTCAAAAATGAAACTAAAAAGTGACATTTGACATTTTGGTTAAGTGCTGCTTGCTGCAATCGCTCAAAGGCGAAAACCATTTAAAAGTTTTGTCATTGAGATAAAAAAATAAATATAACAACAACAACAACAATGAAGAAGAAGAAGAAGAATAGAGAAAAAAAGAGAACAAAGTAAATTTGATGAAATTATGAAAGTGAAGACTATAGAGATTTTCCAGCTAATTTACCAGCTATGCCTGGCAATGGAAAGTTCGAGTGCAGAGCAAAGTGCAGAGTGTAGATTATAGAAATGGAAAGAAGAAGAAGAAACAGCTAAAAAAAAAAATGTTGGCATTGGTTGAGCAGTTGTCGCTGAGCAGTTGCCAATGACTGAATGCTGCTGCTGCTGCTGCTGCTGCGGGGCAATTGAAGTCCATTGTTCTTTTTGGCCCATTAAAAGCAGCCCCAACATTTTGCTGCTCAACTGCTGAACAAGCCGCACTAATGAGCGTCATGGCATGCATAATGCATAGGTGGCAAGACAACAAGAGGCGGCAAGGCAACAAGAGCAGCAGCAACAACAATAAGTTTGCCACCCACTCAACAGAAAGAGAGATGGAGAGAGAGAGAGAGACAGAAAGAAGAGTAACATAATAGTAGCTGTCAAGTGCAGCGCGTCGACTTCGCATGTGTAAAAGATACAAAGATACTTCCTTGTCCGAGTAAGCGAGAGATATAGAAAGAGAGAGAGAGAGAGTGAGAGATAGAGATAGCAAGCTTCTAGTCAGAGGGCACAGTCGAGTGCGCACACGAAACTAATGACAATATCAAATTACAGGCAAAACGGACAAAAAGACAGACACACAGACAGACATGGATACTAACAGCTGGACAGACAGACAAACAGACAGACAGAGAGACAGAGAGACTAAGAGGAGACAATGAGCATGACAATTTTGCATGACACACTTAGCCTGCTGCGTTGACCAGTTGCTGTTTGGCCTGGGGAGTGGCAGCTCTTCTCCTTCCCCTTCCCCTTGTAACACTACTGTATACAAATCCTCAGCTGTACACAACTTTGGCACATACTACACTTTAAGCCTCTCAATGCTCGCAGCCAATGCCTGTTTGTCAGTTTGTTCAGTGACTTGTTAGCAATGCGAGACACACGATGTCCACGATTTAATGCAATTTTCACTGTCAATTTCTAAATGAAAAAAAAAAAAAAACGAAAACTGAAAATGAAAGTAATTTGCAAAAGCCACGCAGCGTCTTCTTTATACACACAGAGAGCGATCGTGAGGCTATAAAGCAAAGTTAATGCAATTCGAGGCAGTGTGTGTATGAGCGAGAGAGAAAGAGAGAGAGAGATAGATAGATAGATAGAGAGAAGCATGTGAAAGTCGATGCTCGACCGACCTGCTGTCGAGGCAAGTCGATGCTGTTGCCAATTTGAAAGTGTAGAGTTGTGTCTAATGGCATTATCTATGATTTTTAATAATAATAATAATAATAATAAGGGAAGCGAACTGAAGAAAGAGAAAGAACGATAAGCTATGATATGTAGTTAAAATTAAAGTATGTATTATATCGAAAGTCTTGTTTATTTATTTTTACTGCTCTATTTATTATTATTACTATCAGTTTTTATTATTGTTGAAATTTTTCTTTAATCTTTTATAATTATTATTATATTATTTTTATATTATTCCTCAAGTCGTCGCTTTGTTCAATTATTTCTTAGTATTTTCTTCTTGTTTTTCTCTCATTTCCTTTACTTGACTTTTGTTTTGTTTACTGATCTCTTTTTTTTTATATTTTCCTTTCTCTTTCTCTTTCTCTTTCTTGTCTGCCTTGCCTAATTGATTATCTCCCACACACACACATATACATACACATTCACTTTACTTTATCCAATTTCTTTTCCCTTCCTCATTCTGGCGCTCTTGAGCCTCAAAAAGAAATCTTTGCATGCTTGTAAATAACTTCCTGTATTCCATATTTAAGTAGCGCTCCACCCAATAACCAAAAACCGGTAAAAAGAAAAAAATGTATTCACGCGATATTCACTCGTTCCACTCATTTTTATTCACATGTGAACTCACTGATAGCCAGCACTGATTATTACAGCTACGATTACTTCCTCAAACAGAAATTTGTTTTATAAATATATATTTTTTTTTTCAATGTTGTAATAAATATTAGTCAACGTATAAATTATTGATAAGAATTACGCATAATCACAAAGAATCATGAACTTAAGCGAACCACAGACATTCCATATATAGAATAAAATCTGTAGCTATTTTTAATTTACAAATTTTTAAAATTAATTTGAAATTTATATCTAAATAAATATAAATATAATAAATATTTAATAATAATTATTTGTATAATACTTTAACTTACAGAAAATCACTTGAAAGCATCGCTGATAATATGTGAAATATTCACTTACCTGAAAATGAAATAAAAACAGAAATAAATATGATTAATTATAAAAATGAAATTTGTGAGTCAAGCAACAATTTTTAAAGAGAATTATAAAAATAATTTTTATAAAAATAATAATTTATAGTGCTTGCTATATATCGATGTATATGTATTATATTATATTAATGTGCCAGACCGATCACCAAGTGTTTGCCTACGTCATTCAAAGCATACATATGTATGTATATATGTATAAATACTTGTATAATATTAATAGTAACTGCTTTCACAGCTGAACATTTAATTAAGTGCGAACAAAATGCTTTTTGCATGCTATACATATACATATATGTCTATATAGTATATAGCTATGAATCGCATATAGATTATATATATATATATATATATATATATGTATGTACATCTGCATATATTTGAAATACAAGCCGGCGAACTTTGTGCTGAATGCTGAAGACATTAATTAGCGTCGACACTTCCGCTATGCGGGCGGGATGCTCAGCCAAAAGGGGTTGCCAGATCATTGCATTGTTTTGTCTGGGTTCAGTTGTATAGCTCAAGCTGTTATTAGCATTATCATAAAAACTTATTTTGTTGATTATATAGTAAACCAAAAGTCAAAGCCGACAAAACGCAGACAAAAGCAATTTCTATATATATTTTTTTATATATTTCGTATTTCAACTTGTGACTTTCATCGATGTTGAATTTTTGATGTGTAAACTCTTCTTGTTGTTGTTGTTAATGATGATGATGGTATGTATAGTGAACGGTGGCATGCTGCATGCTGCATGGTGTAAATAACATGCAACACATTGACCCTGAATGAGCGATGGGTCGCATCTTGTGCAAGATGAGAATAAAATGAATGCATTGCATTGTTTGACGCTCTCATCTTGACGTTGGCGTCTATAATTTATCGGTCTAATTGGTCTAGTCCCCACAAATGATATTGATGCTTGATCTGATGTTGATGTTGATATTTGATGTCGATGTTGATGTTGATGTGCGCCTCATGTTTGAAAGGCGGAAGTCAATAATACTAAATTCTAATAGCTTTACGCACGGGCTTCTTCTATGTCTACGTTTTAAACGTCGCATAACTCGCGATGTCTGCTATTTCTTAAATGCTTTTTTGTTCTATTTATTAGTATTCTATGCTATAGTTGCAGCGCCTACGCTTTGCCACGAAACGCGTAACACGAAACACGAAACACGACTCAAAGCATGCCATAAACAACAGACAAATAATTCCAATTGACAGCAAAACATTTGAATTGTCACCTCGATGTCGAATTCTTGTTCAAATCTATTTCGTGCTTCTATCCAAATTTGGGATATAGTTTGTCTAAATAAGGTTAAATATTTTTACTAGCAGCGCAACGCGTGTCCCAAAAACTCAATACAACAAAAATTTGCTTTAAATTTTGGTATTTCAACTTGTCTTCATTTGTTGTTGACTTTGAAATGCAAGTTGTAGTCGCAGAGAGACGTAACGTTTTTTTTTTTTTTTTTTTTGATCTTATCGCTGATCATATCTTATCTAATATTGCAACACACACACATACACATAACTAATTTTCCAAAACGTTGTGTTAATTACGTCACACAGCAAAAAAAAAAAAATGAATATGGAAAAAAAAAGTTTTCATTAAACATTTTGAAGCGCCAGCCAGAGAAACTGGGTTGAACTGGGCGACCGACTACTGGCTTAACCCCTGGCAAAACAATTAGTGTTGCTCAGCATGTGGGAGTTAAGCATGTAGAAGAGTAGAGGAGAGAAAAGGGAAGTGAAGTGTATGCATTATGTAAAGTCTTAAGTGATTAAGGTCAAGTCACTAATTAGAAGATCAATAAATGAAAATGGTTGAGCTTTGGGAAGGTCTGAGGTCTGAGGTGTTATACGAGTGAATCTATAGGCAGTGCCAGGCGGCTGCTTTGAACTATAGAAAAGAATGAAGATATATCTGATATATATATATATATGTACACAATTCTATATATTTAAAGTTCTAGCTAAAAAGTTTGCAGAGCAAATAAAAATAAACTTGTACAATGTTTTTTTTCGCATTGTTATTAAAAATAATTGTAAATAAAAGATAAAACTTTAAATCTATTCATACGACTATAGTCTATAGACACTATAGTCACTATAGTCATATTGATATATTATATATATATATATATATAGATTTTATTTTATTTTTATTATTTTTCATTTTAATTAAATTGTGACAATATTGCAACATGTGGCTGGCCACATTTCAATGCAAGTTTACCTAACGACAATTGACAGTCATCAAAATAAATATACATACGCGAAAAGAAATACAAAAAAAGTAAGAAGAAGCAGCAGCAGCATATTGAATTAATGCCAGAGCTCAAATTCAGAGGCCCGAATTCGTGCTGAAACTGCAACAGCAATTGCAACTGTTACACGTACAGTATGTTGTATCAGTGAAAAAATAAAGAAGAAGAAAAAAAAAAGAAGAAGTTGTAGAAAAAGAAGAAATATCAAACAATTGGACAGAGGAGAATCCTAACGAACCATGGCAAAAATATCAATGGGAAAAACTCGTATCTGCCGCTGGGTTGACATTTTTGCCTGGCACAATTGCTGCATATGGTAAATGGAAAACTGGCAAAAAGGAAAAACAAGTGGAAATGCCCAAGTCCATTGTTCGGTTAGCGAAACAGCTGCCAGCCAAAAACTGTATGCCATCGCAATCCCATCTTTCACTCTCTCCCTGTTTCTCTCTCTCTCTCTCTCTCTCTGGCTCACTCATAGTATGTTCCGACCACATCCTGACAGTGTTTCCCTATTGTTCTTTATACAATTTTTGCAATGTTTAAATTTAACTTCCGCTCTTTCAAATATTTTTTTGTGGCTGATATGATTTTAGTGCTGATTTATATTGCATATCTCGTTGCTTGTATCTCGGCACGGCCGCCAGGCATATATTGAATATCAAATATGATTTTAAGACTTTTTCCCATCGAAAAGAGAAGAAGAAAAAAAAAAGATGACTTTGAATTGAATTTTATGTCGCAGCAGCTTAGGCGCTGACTTCAGTCCTTGACTCCAAGACTCCCAGACTCATCGACTTTTGATTCCTTGACTCTTCGATTCCTTAACTCCTCAAATTCAACTGCTGACTTTAACTTCGACTTCCACGTCGTCGGTGCCGCCTTCCTTTTTTTTCACTGCACTGCACTTTGCTGAGCGCAACAATAAATTGCCTTTTATATAGTATACTCGCGCATACATAGATTCTACTGCTGCTGCTGCTGCTGCTGATGATGATGCGTCTGCATTATGTATGACAACCACGATATATATATATGTATGTACTCATATATTTATATATATATATATATTCTCTTTGTGGTTTTGCCATTTATGTTATTAATGCGGCGCATGCCTTGCGGCTGCTTTTGTCTGGCCCAGGAACCTGTTTGCCCAGGAGGCTTCAATGCCTATTTTTTTTTTCGCTTGATACTCTGCACTTGGTATACTTTAACATAAGCATGAAATTTGCAATACATTGAAAAAAGATTAATTTAAAATAAAATAAAATAAAATGAAATTGTAAAGCTGCACACATACAGTACGCATGAAATTTCTTTCGATTTTATTGCTTCACCAAGAGTATTAAATCTTCTGCCTTGCGATGAAGAATTTTTTTTTTTTTTTCGTTAACATGAAAATCAAATTTTATAGCCATGGCATATAGTATAAAAAAATATATATATATTGTTGATTGATATCGCTTAGACAATTTCAATGTTGTTCAGTATATAAGTCAAATGCGTGCAGCGTGTGCGGAAAAATTTCATTAAATCTTAGCAAGAGAGTTGCCCACATAATTCATAGATGCGCCATAATTAATGACCATGTCCATGTGTTGCCTATTTCTTCTATTATTATTCAACCGTTTTTTTTATTTTTATTTTTTTTTACATTGTATTTTGCCCTTTGGCAAAATAATTACACGCGCATTTTACAAGACACGCAATGTTGGATCACTGAAGAATTCTTTGCAGAATTTCAGCTGTAGCGGCTTGTATGAGTCTAGCGGCTTTTAACTTTTAATTATATTCTTTACATTGTTTACCTTCTTTCAACCTATGTTTTCTACCTATGTTCTTGTTCTTTCTTCTTGACTTAACATAACTTGGTAAAAAAAAACAATGGTTTATTAATTATGTTTTAGAAGTTAAACTTTCATAAGTTCATGATGAAAAAACTAAACACTGAAATTTTCAATTCACAGCATGGTGAAAGAGAATGAAACCGTAAGAGCTAACTGTAATAGTTAACCAGTATTCTAATAAAAATTCGAATACCCAGTATTTTCTTGTATATATCTAATTTTTGGCAATTATTTTCTTCAAGTGCTTATTAAGTCTATTCCACAAATTTCTATATTAATTTTTTGATGTTTTTGAAAAACCAGTATTTTCGCAATATTTTTTTTTTTAGTAAATTTTCCTTTAATTTTCATAAAAAGTAATACACTCTAGTTAAGTTTTTGACTTTTTTTTTAAATACCAGTATTTCCCAGTATTTTTTTAAAAAACTTTAAGTTTCTGCTAAGTGCTATATTTTCATAAGTGCTTTCATGCATAACGCAATGCAATCAATCATATTTTGAATTAAACTGTCTAAATTCCATTAGAGAACGCTTCAAAAGTTCCGTTTGCTCTGATTTTCTACTCACAGACAGTTGACAGACACTTTATAGATCCTATATATGTACATCAGTGTATTTTTATTATACTTGCAACCCCATTTAAAAATGCATAAACTTTAATAATCAACATAAGAGTCGTGAATAATTAACAGAAACAGTAGCCCCAGACTGTAAAGACAACTCTCTAACAACTACTCTGCATAAGTTGTGAAATTTGTTTTTTTTTTCCTGCACAATTTCCACAATTTTCATGGACATCTCAATCTTGCGTTTTTTTTTTTTTTTTTTTTTTGACTGCCCATTAAACTGGAAAGTCAATCAGTGTTTGTTCTACTTCCACAGCATTTATATTTGACTTCCACTCGTGTCAGACGTACCGTCAACAATTCAAAAACAAAATTGAAAATTACAGTATACGCAGTTGAAGTTGGCATTTCAAGTTGTTGCAGACTGAGACTGAGTCGAAATACTCTATGACAGATACAAAACGAATCGGACGCACAGACACAGCTCATTAAGTGTTTGGAACAGAAACTAAGACTCCAACTGTGGCAACTGGAGATACGAACAGAGAGAGAGAGAGGAAAGAGAGTGAGAAGAGAGTGAGAAGCAGAGTCAGGTAGTGTCAGTGATAGGTGCTCATAGTTTACAACTGTAAACCGGTTCACACGACGCGACACAACACGACGGCTGCGCTTGCGCCGGAAAACCTGTCCAACGATTTGCTCTACCCCCAAGACAATATAATGGCTCAACAGAGCCGCATCAATGGCGCATCAATTATGTTAATGAAGCTTTAAATGTGTCTTGATATTGAAAAAAAAAACTTGTACAGGCCTTTCAGTAGATCAAGAAGAAGAAGAAGAAAAAGTAGTCGATGAAAAAATAAAGCGGCCGGTAGGCTACAACTTAGCCGGTTTCTACCAATTGTCTTTGTTGGCTTGATGTAAAAAAAAAAAAATAAAATAAAATGTCAGCTTAGCGCAAGTACTAAAAAAAAAGATCTAAAGAGCAATTTGCATATTGCGACCTTTGCCATAGACAAAAAAAAAAAAAAAAAAAGCGACAACAAAAATCTCGTACTGTGCCCACACCTTTACGTTTTGTGTCATTTTCACAGGTATTACACATTCTGTTTTTATTTTTCTTCTTAGCTAACGAGCTTTTGTTTATATTTCACGCTTACAGCACAGGCAACTGCAGGCATTTTAGCTGACCCTGAGCTGATTTATCCATAGTTTATGGCTGACACGTAACTGACATATAATGCATGTTTGCTATTTCTCATTTTGTGGCCTTTATCGTTAGCGTTAAGCACCAAGTCTTTGTAAAGATTTCTTTCTAATCAGTTGACTTACAACTCAATGTCATGCCACAAGACACAAATTACGAGAGCAGAATTTAAGATTTTCTTGAAATAAATTTCTGAACAATTTTTTTTTTTCTTGAAATATTCTTAAATATTCTTAATAAATATTTTTTTTATTATTTTTATAGATTTTTTTTCTGCTTTTTGATATTAAAATCTTAGATTAAAATTGTTATGCAATTTTTTTTATATTGTTTATGAAAATAATCACATAATTTTTTCTGCTGTTTGATATCAAAATTTTTGATTTTCTTGAAATAAATTTCTTATATATTTTTTTTCAAATATTTTAAAAATTATTTTGAAATATATTTTTTTAATTTAAATTTTTTACCTCTTTTTTTCTCTGCAATTTCTTATTTTATAAATTTTTTTCTGCTCTTTGATATCAGAACTTTATATTTTCTTGAAACAAATGTCTTAAATTTTTTTTAAAATATTTTCAAATAATTTATTAAATATTTTTTTTTTTAATATTATTTTCATATTTCACATAATTTTCTCAGCTTTTTGATACCTTATATTATACTGATGCTAAGTTAACTATAACTATAATGAATTTAGTTTTGCTTTCATGCATTTGCAGTTTTTTTTTTTTTTTTTTTTTGTCGAGCAAATAAAAAATTTCCATTCTCAACTTTTTGCGTGCATTTGTCCTTCCCGCCAGTTTCTACTGTGGCGCACAAGTCAAATAAAAGTATAAGTAAACGTTTGCTGCTATACTGGTAGTACTATATAGTATATATTTGATACTATGTAAGTATATGGCATATAGAAGTGTATGTTAATCCGAAATCATAAAGTTCAACTATGCATGCAGCTGAAAAGTTATGCTCGATGCTTTTTTTTTTGCAGTTTTTTGCAGTGGTGCAGTTGCGAACGTGGTTCGTTGCCTTGGTAAGTCAATTGCCTGGCATTTTGTTGGAAGGTTTATGATTATGATTATTCTTATTATTATTATAACTATTATTATTATTATTATTATTATCATCATAATTTTTTTTTTTTTTTGTTATGCATTGCATTTAATGCAACGTTGAGCTTTCAACGAGTTTTGTGCAAAATAAAAAAAAGTTTGCTATGCAAAAATTTTGTTATAAAGTTTGTGTTTGTCGGATTTGCGGGTGTAGCGGCGGGATGCATTTGAGGGTAGCACTTGGAGGGTTGCTTAAAGTATGACAAGGGCAAAAGTCTTGCAAATGCATTTAATGCGATACGATACATTAAATAAAAAAAATTCAGGCAAAAAAAAAATCCAACAACAAAAATACAAAAAATAATAAAAAAACCACAAACCAAAATAATAAAAATAATAAAAAAAAAAACATAAAATTAAATTAAATTACGCTAAAAGTTCATTTGAAAATTGTGTGAAATTTCTAGTGCCGTAAACGAAACAAAAATTGAATATTGAAACAAAAAAAAAAATATTGTACTACGTAAAGAGTTAATTATGCCACAGTTTGAGCAGCACTGTATATAATCAACCAAAACCATATGGGGAGCATGGAGTGAATCTATCAAATATTAATACGATACGATATTATACGTATTGCCATAACCATGCCAAAGAAATATCTAACGTATACGAATACGAATATGTAGGTATAGCCTACCATATCGGGCCTGAAGTAGACCTGTTGCGTATACATGGAACTTTTCAATGAGGACGTCTTATCCGGAAATAAAATGCATTTGCCAGGCATTGTTCCTCGCATTGTTGTTGTTGTTGTTTTTGTTGGTGTTGCATTTATTGCTGCTGTTGTCGTTGCTGTTGTTGTTGTTGCGCCTGCTGTCAGGTGATGATGGCCAACGCCCACGTCTGTTTTGTGTGCTGTCAGACTGCTCGTCGAGTTGACTTTTGAGGCATGCGAGAGACGTTTCATATGCGTCCACATCTGATGCCATGGCGCCGTAGAGTCTTTCTATATATATATACATTTTTTGTTGTTGTTGTCGTATATGTTGTTGTGGTTGTTATTGTTGTTGTTGTTGTAGGTGTATCGTGTTTTATGGAATTTGTTGGGAGTGTGTTGCAAACGCAGGACGAAGAGAATTTGTTGTATAGTTTTGTATAGTTTAGTGTTTGGTTTTTTTTTTTTTTTTGGGGTAAGTAGAGAAGTGTGTCAGAGTATGTGTAAAGGGATTTATTTTTTTTATATTTGTTGAGTTGAGTGTACGAAAAAGAATAGAAATAAATATATAGTTTTATTTTAATTGAAATTGGCCAATTTATCATTTATTTATCTTCAATTGCATAAAAAATAAAAATTCAATTTTTATCATTTTCTTCTTTTTTTTTGTTTAAATAAAATAATAAATTAATATTAATTTTTTGTTTTTGTTTTTGGGGAATTGTTCAAGTTTTAAATATTTGAATATTTGTTGGGGGGGGAAAATGTTTGCTATATTTATAGCGTAATTATTCATGTGTTGTATATATATTATATTATATTTAACATTATTAGCACTTTGCTTATTTGCTCTGTTGTCAGGCGAATGAACTTGGCTAAGAACATATTTTTGTTGTTTATACTATGTTTGCATAGTTCATATACCATAAATCTATATATATATATATATATATATATGTGTATGAATATATCTGAATATATATTGTATATTGTTTAGCTACATGCACTTAGCACATGGCTCACACTTAACACCCTAACAAGCTAACACCCTAATACACACTCACCCACAGAAACACGCATACGCACAGGCACCCCCAATCACCCCCCAACCCCCTCCTCTATTTGTTAAGCTGTATGATGTCATACCAACCACAATTCACTCGGCCAACATCTATGTCGACGCCAACGTCAACGGCAACGGCAACGTCAACGCCAACAATTTAAATTTTTTATTTGCGTTTACTTCGTTTTCTCTCTCTCTCATTCTCTCTTTCTCTCTTTCTTATAATTTTTTTAGTAACTCTACACGTTTGTACTTACATATGGAGTATGATGTCAACCTTATTGCTTGCATGCTACTAATTTTTGCTCTATAGATAACAGCTTAAGAACATTGCTATAATGCCGGCACGCTTGATAAGCATTATTCTTATTGTTGTTGTTGTTGTTGTTGTTGTTTTGTAATTGTTAAAGCAATTTATTTGATAATGCTCGAAATAATGTTGACTAAGTTCATTTACTGGAATATTTATGACAATTTTGTTGAGGTAGTCAAACTATTTTTATGAATATACGATAAATATTACTTGAATCATGATTCACTTTATATTCGTTTTCTTTTAATAAGCAGAAAATTGAAATTACATTTTAAATTGTTTAAGCTAAGAAATTTAATTAATCAATAACTTGGCAATAATTAAAAATATATTTAAAAAAAAAATAAAAATAAAATAAAAGGTTTGTAAATTATATTTAACTTTTGCACAAAAACAAAACCTTGAAAATATGCATTAAAAAATTTATATTTTTATTTTTAATGATTTAGAACTTTAAATATTTTTCTTAAATATTTTAATTTTTATATTATTTAATTTATTGAAATTAATTTTATATTTATTTGAATTTATTTTTAAAAGAAATTAGTTTTGAAAATATTTAATAAAATATTATAGTTTATTGTTTTTCATTTTTAAATTTAATTTTGCTTTATTTTTAATTCATTTTCTTGTCATTTTTTCAATATTTAATTGATTTTAATTAAATATGCATTTATTTTAATTAAATTATTATTTAAAATAAATGTTTAATAATTTAAGCAAAATTAAATGTAGAAATAATTTTTTTTCTTCTCATTTTTAATTTTAATAAATTTATTATAAAATTTATTTTATTTATTTATTTATTTATTTCTTTATTTACTCAGAAAAAAATTTTGAAAATTGATTGTAAAAATTAAAAGTTTTTGATAAATTGAAAATTAAATATTAGCATACAAATTTTAATTAATTTTAATTTTTTTAAATTTACATTTTTTTAAAAAAATTTTTTTTTTATTAATTTAATTTATTTTTAATTAAATAAGAATTTATTTTTGAAATATTTTCTTTTCATTTGCAGAATTAACGAATATAATGAATCATTTGTTATAGTTTTAATTGAATTATAAAACACTTAGCGAATGATATAAAATTTGCCATTGTCATAGCGTGTAATGAACAGCAAACGCTTGTATAACTAATGCCAATTGCAATTGGTAAATTGTTTTTACTATATTATTATTATTATTGTTCCCTCAATGTGCAAATCTGAGTCTCATGCCGTCGCAATCATCATAGCATAGTAAATTATTATAGTAAATGTTTTTGTACCTATATCAAAGTTTATATAGCGCACATAAATGCACACCATATAATATTAGCTCAGGCCAAGGCTAACCCTCAACTCAACTAAACACAACACAGCAAGCAGATCTCATATACCCTGCATCTACCCTGCACCACCACCCCTCCCCCCCTGCCCCAACATGTTGTGGCACTCTTTCAATTATATTCATAGCTCATATTCAAAACCCAATGCGGTCAGCAATGCATTTAAAAGTCATCATGCCCTTGTCGCTTAATATGTCTATGCCGTTGTGTGTGTGCATGTGTGTGTGTTATTGTTGCCTTTGTTTTTGTTTTTTTTTTGTCATTTTGGGGTCTGTAACCGCGCTGTGGCGCTAACGTAATACTCTAGCGAGCAAAAGGTGTGCAGTGTGTTAAAGGGAGACAGTGGCTGCTATTACTATACAACACACACATACACACACACACACACACACACAAACAATGAATAGCGCTAAACAAATGAAAACGATTTCCGTTAGTCATGCAAACAGCTGTGCACCCCGCTGCACCTCTTTCCCCTATATATATTCCCCTTTCTCCCAATGCACGCAGCCCTAGCAACTCTTTCCTCTAGCCGAAAAATATATAAATGCCATTTGGCAAGTGCAACAGCGGCTTCGGCAGCGAACGGAAGCAATGAAATTGTGTACAACAATTGCCCGGCTTTAGTTTACAAGTGTGTGTGCGTGTGTATCTCTATGTGTGTGTGCGTGATTGTTGCTGTTTTTGCTGCTGCTACTGCTGTTGCCATGACCCACGCTCCCTTGCGCCAACTGCAGTTTTTTTTTTCTTTTTTTTTTTATAAACAATTCATTAAAACGGGAAATGGCAATTAAAGTATGCATCATGAAATTATATACAAACACACAGACACACATGCAACACACACATACACATTTACACACATGTATAACATGTTGCGGCAAAGGCAATTGGCATGCAATGCACTCACTGAAGAAGGTCAACTTCCAGTTCGCATATTAATGATTTTGAAATATTTATTAAACAAGCCAAGCAAATGCCACGCCCATATCTAGCCCAGCCCCCATCCCACCCCCTTAAATCATAACATAACATATAATAATAGCAGGTTGCTAACCGAGTTACTCACGCATTCACTACAAAACAATCAGCACAGAGAAAGAGACAGACAGAGAGAGTGAGAGAGAGAGAGAAAGAGAGAGAGAGACTCATGAGCTGTGACTACAAATTTCACACAATAAACGTTGATTGCAATGCAACTTGATGAGCTCCACAATCTTCCCGCACAATCTTCATTATCATCTGCAGCAGCATCATCTTCATCTTCAGCCACAGCCTCAGCCTCAGCATACGCCACCCATGCTTTTTGCTATGCCTCGTTTAATCATGGGGGGGGGGGTCAGAATGAACGTAGAGCGGGCGTTGTAGGGGAGCTTGGCTGCGCAAGTGCAGGGCGCTTAATGCAAATGCATTTTAGTATATGCAACAATTCGTAGCAGTTTCAACAAACTAGCTACAAGCAGTAGCAGCTGCAACCCCAACACCAACACCAACAACAACAACAACAACTGACATGCAACATGTTGATGTAATATGTAAATTTTATGCTGTGCCATTGTTTTCAAGTTTTTTTTTCTTTTCTTTTTTTTTCTCTCATTCTGCAGAAATTTGCAAAATGTCGAAGTCAACGTTGAGTTGAAATGGAAGTAAAAGAAAGATGCAAAGGGAGCGAGAGAGAGAAGCAGAGTATAAAAGAAAAAGGAAGCTTAAGCAGCATGTTGACAGTTTCAACATATGATAAGAGCAGACAGAGTCAGAACGACAAGGACAGCGTAAGAGTGAGAGAGACAGAGTATGAGAGACTGAGAGTGAAATAGAAGCAGACAAAGTGAACAGAACGTTGTTGCAGTTGCAAAATGTTAGTGCTGCAACGACTAATGTAATCCAGCAGTTAAAGCTTTAGATAGTTACAGCAACTAAACTAAATCTGCATATCAACAATGTTTTAAATTAAATCAACTTAAATGTCTGTAAATGAAATTTTCAACAAATTTTGAAATGCTTGAAAAATTTTTGTTTTAAATTTGTAATAGAAAACTTGTAACATATGCAACAAAATTCTTAAATAATTTTAATAAATTTATTTATTTATTTGTTTTATTAATTTTTATTAATTTTTATTTTGTTTTACTTTTTTAATAAATTTATTTAATTTAAGAAAATTCTTTTTTATTATTTTTTATAAATTATTATATTTGAAAAATAATTATTTTTTTTGTGCTTTATTCTTTTTTAAAAATTTATTTTAATAATATTTTAATATTATTGAAAATTTTTTGATAAGTTATTATTATTTTTATTTCGCTTTTCATTGTTTATAAATGTGTTTATTTAATAATATTTTAATTTTTATTATATTTACATTTTAAAAATGAAGCCAGATATTATGAAATATTTTATTAATATTATTCTATTGCTTTATTTCTATTAAATTGTTAATTTATTAATTATTAATTTAATATTTTTTATTATATTTTTTTAAATTATTGAAATGTTATAAATAATCAAGAAGTTATTGAATAATTTTAAAAACTAATCTATTAATTTTACTTATTTTTTTTTTATACATTTATTTTTCAATTTAATATTTTTTTTTTTAAAATTGTAAAATATTTACGAAAATTTTAAATAATCGTTAACATTATTCTTTATTTATTTTTTTTTTTAATTTTTTAATCATTTAATCTTTTAAATTTGTTTTAAAATTTCTTTGAACTATTCAACTTTGTCAATTGTCAATTTACGTTTTTCAACTTTTAAAATTTGTAAATTAAGCGCGTAAATAATTTACTACTTGGCACTTGGCAAGTCAGTTGATCTTTTATTTTATTTTATTTTCATTATTTTTTTTTTTTTTTTTTAATTTTTGAGGTCAGCCCTTTTACACTTTGGACACTTACCACACTTGCCATACTTGCCACACTTGCCACATTACTTGGCGGCACATTACATCCCACTCTTTATCAATTTTACCCAATTTACATGTTGCCATATATAAATTAACACACTGCTCTACTTAGGGCGTCATTTTCCCTCTCATACTCACACTCACACTCACTCTCCCTCTCACACTTCCTCTTTGCATGCTCTGTCGCTCTTCTTCTTGTTCTTGCATTCGGTGTGCCCAACAAAATGCAATCTATCAAAGTGCATTAAAAAAAAAACAAGAAGAAAAATTGCCTTCAATGTGCAACGCGTTGGCTGCGCGCACATTTTTCAGTTTTTGGTTTCGATTCAGTTTTTTTTTTTTATTTTTTGTGGGTCAAAGTGGCCAAAGTGAATCGCTTAATTGTGATATATCACTTTATACAAAGTGAGCTGCTGCACACAGCAGCATTAAGATATTATAGACATCAAAAAACTTTGCGCCGATTTTCATTTAAGAACGAACAAACATAAATTTATGCCAACCGACACACACAACTTTGACTTTATAGACTTTACAGAGTATTTAAAAGAAAATAAAATGAAAACAAAAAATATATAAATATTTTTTCATTTATATTTAAATTTTTAACAAAAAAAAAAAACAAAATGTGAAAAAAATAAAATTGCAAATATTTCATGGAATTTTATTGAAATTTATTGAAACTATTTTCTTCTAGTGACAAAGAAATATTTTAATATATGTCGTAACAGTAACTTAGATTGTCTCTTTCTCTCTTTTGCTCTCTCTCTCTCTTTCTCTCTATCTTCTAGCTGTCAGCTTTTTTTTCCTTTACAGCTTTAAGTAAAATCACGTGAATTTTGTCTTTCATTTTTTTCTGCATTCGATTTGCTTAGATCTCCAGGAAGCAACCCTAACCTTAATATACGCCATACCTACTCTGCCCCTGAACCCCATTTGGGCCCCCCAAAAGAAACATTGCCAAAAATTGCACTACTGTGTGCCATTTGATGCTCCAACTGGAAATTCCCTTGCTGAGGGAAGAGTCCTTGGATATGGGAATGGAAATGTGAATGAGAATGAGAATAAGAACGAGAATGAGAATGAGAATGGGTATGGGATGGGATGTGGCAATGTGAATTTGTGCTTTGAGTTGTGGAAATGGGCCACAGAATGACGAGAGGGAGAGAGTAAGAGGCAGTTGCAGGAAGACTTTTGGCTGAAACTGTGACTGTAACTGTAACTGAGACTGAGACTGAGACTCTGACTTTGGCATTGGCAGTTTTCTAGGGTTCTTCAACAGTGAGCCTATGAAATAGCGCGCGTATTTTGGCAACCCTGCCATCTTATTCCGCATGCCGCATGCCGCATGCCACATGCCCCGTTATTTGCATTAAGCTTGCCCATTTATTTGTATATTTTATTGTGGCGCATATTTTCCGCTAAAGTTTTTCTCAGCGCTCCTCACTTTTCTTTGCTCGTTTTATGAATGAAAACATTTTCGTTTTTGTTGGCTTTACTTTTGTTGCACGTCTATATATATGTGTGTGTGTGTGTGTTGTATGCCACATGAAGGGGGTTCTATGATTTTTCTTTGTATATCTTTTGTTAGCTCATTTTTATTTTTACGCATTTCTTGCGTGTCGCTTGGTTTTTATTTTTCCATTGCTTTTATTTCTTCCTTCTCTCTCTCTATCTCGATCTACCATAACTATCTCTATCTCACTCTTGCGTCACAGTCCTTTTGTCTGTTTTTGTACGCCAGTTTAGTTTACTTTTAGTGAGGCTAATGGGTCGATTTTGGGGGGCGGCAGAAACTCGCTCTATATATTTTTTTTGGCTTTTCAGATAAGAGGCGTCCATCTGTGTGTGTCTCTGTGTTTGTACACTTGCCACTTGCCTTCACTTGGCGACTTTGTCCTCCTTTCCCCCCGTTGTATTTACTCAACGATTTTCGATGCGTGCTTGACGGCAATTCGACTCAAATTACTCGCTTGCAGTTTTATTTTTCCCCCTACATTTTTTTTCTTTACCTTAACCCGAAAAAATTTATTTCATTTTCTATTTATTTACCTTCCAATTTTTTGTATTTTCCGTATTCTATGTTTCGCTTCGTTGACTACGCAGCAAGGGAGCTGGAGGTAAGTTCACCTACAGTTTACTGTTACAGTTATTTTTGGTGTTTCTATTTATGAGCTAATTTATGGGGTCATAATTGGCCCTACTAAGAATTCGACTTGCTTCGTGATTGTGCGTTTAATTCTTCTTCTTCTTCTTTCTGTCTTTCCTTCTTCTTCTTTTTTTTTTGGCATACTTTTGCGTAGCCAGCAAAAAATTTATTATAATTGTTTAACGTTTATTTTACTACATTGATTAGTCATAAGAAATTATTGAATAGCAAATAGTGCCAAGAGCATCAAGTTGTTTATATTGATTATCAGTTCATTCAAATATTTATTTATTTATTTGATGAATATAATAAACAATATAAAAAATATATTTTTATATAGTTTATGTTTGCAGCTCATAAAAGAATTTTTATTGACTTTTCCTTTTTTTATACCTTTCAATAAATTTTATTTTATTTATTTTTATACAATTTTTATAATTTTCATTTATTTTGCTTGAAACTGAACGAAATCCGTTTGAAAATTTTACTAAAATGAAATAATAAACAAAAAATAAAAAAAAAAACATAATATAAGAATATGTTCTATATTCCTCAATAAATTTGAATTTATTTTCAACATTTTTTATTTATTTTTATTATCATTATTATTATTTTTTCATTTTCAAAGAGATTTTTGCGCAAAATATTTTTTGATTAATTTTTTAATTTCAAAAATAATTAAAGTACACAACAAATTTGAAATATTTTATTTCTTGGAAAAAGAGATACATTTTTTTATTTTTATTATTTTAAAATTTAAAGAAATATTGGCTGCGAACATTAAAAATTTTAAAAATAATTCAAATTCATTTTATATAATTTTTTTTTTTAATTTTTCAAATATATTTTGAATTATAAAAAAAATTGTTGCATTAAATTTGTAGTATTTTTCATTTTTCATTGATTTATTATTTATAAACGTAAAAAATATAAAATATAAATAAATTGTAATTTGAAAATTTTATTTTTCTTTCATTTTTAGAATTTTCAACTAAATGAATAAAAATATGAAACAGATTTCCGTTTCTGAATTTTTTTTAATTTTAAAAAGAAAATTGTTAATTTTAATTGTTTAGCTGATTGGTAAATGTGTTTATTTTTTCTTTTTTGTTTTCGTTTCCAGCAAATTAATGTGAAATGTGTTTTAATTATTAGCCATAAGCAGCAGTTTGTTCTATGCAGGCATTCACTTTATCATTCTTTTGCTCCTCTCACTCTCGCTCTCGCTTTTCCTCATGCTCCTTTGTCTTTTATAAAGCGCGATCAGTTGGACTTTCCATCTTTCTGTTATTTCTCCCTTTGTTAATGAAGATGCGTCATCATTCCATTTGCCATTTGCCATTTGCTGTACATCTCATAACTCTTTCCTATTGCCACCCGCATTCCCGTTTTGCTACTACAAAACATTGTCCACACTGCTGCCGCAGCCTCAGTGCGCATTCAGGCGTGTGGAAAACATTTTTCATTTTTTTTACTCAATTTTTTTTGTTTTGTTTTTTAATTTGTTGCAAAAACACTAAAAATGTAACATGCGAATATGAATTGTTATTGTTCTTGTTGTTGCTGCTGCCGTTGTTGTTGTTGTTGTTGTTGCTTGGCTCTTTCTCTTTCTCTGGCGTCAAATTGAAACGCGCGCCAACAGCAGAAAACAAATTGACATTGAACGTAAAATTTATTGAAATTGTTTACGTGGTGCTTGCAATTGTTTGCTGTTGCTGCTGCTGCTTGCTGCTTGTTGTTCTTATTGTTGTTGTTGTTGATTTGTTTTTCTTTTGCGAGGGTCGTTTGAGAATATTTTACAGGCATAGAATTGAAATAGATTTCATTTCTTTAACATAGTTTGCAAAAGAGAGAGCGAGAGAGATAGATAGAGAGAGAGAGAGCAGCTAGCACATAAATTTCTTGCACATTTTGTTGCAAGTTTTTCTGCTCCAAATACGCGACTTGAGGCCCTTTGGCAAAACTGCAGTCGAGTGCAGCGAAGCCTGCCATGGCGACTGTCCACCCTGAGCAACTAGCATCGAGCAACGAGCAACCAGTACTCAGTAGTTGTCTATGAAATACAGACTATAACTAGAGTTGTACTGTATACATGTATATATAGGTGTATATATATATATGTATATCTATAACTGGTCAAGTCCGGCCATATGCTTGACGGGCACGTACCAAAAGTTTTTCTTTCGTTTGTACCGAGATTTTTGCTGTTTGCTTTCCATTTGCTTTGCTCGAGTGAATTGAGCCCTGGCGCTTCCTAGTCATAACTCAGTGTCTCTTACTCTCTCTCTCTCTCTCTCTTTCTCTATCTAACAGTCTGTGTCTATGTCTTTCTCTTTGTCTTTCTCTACGGTTCTCTGGTTACCATTTCGCTTTTTTTCTTCTTTTTTTTTGCTGTTACTTTTCGCTTTGGTTTTTGGCTTCAGCTTTGACTCTGCTCATATTTCGCCCAGTCCACTAACGGGGCTAACAACAGCAACGACAACAACGACAACAACTTGAGGGCCAATGGCTTTTTAAGTGTGACTAATTATGAACTTGTCTTAATGTCTTAAGCACTTGAAGCGTTAGGCCGTTGGGTTCAATGCACGGCATCCGAAACTGAAGCTGACGCTGAACCTGAAACTAAACCTCAAACCAAGCTTAAAGCACCAAAAAAAAAAAAAAATCAAAGTCAAATTATGCCGCAAATAAATGTCTTGTGCTTCTACATCTTCTTCACAGTCTTCGTAGCCTTCTTTGACCTCAAAAAAAAAAGAAAAGAAAATAGAAGAAGTAGAAGAAACTGCATTGCAAGCCATTGATTTTGTGTCTTTGTGTTGAAAAGTTTTTGGGCGTTGCCAAAAAAAAACAAAAACTTGCCTAAAATGTCTAAGGAAATTGGCATACAAAAAAAAAGTCAACGAAAATTTATTGACATTTTGCCGTTAGGTTCTTTTCGCCAATTCCCAAAGCTTCTCTAACGGATAACGAATAACGGTTCCTGTTCCCATTTCTATGCCTTTTACTAAATTCAGTCGCCAATCCAATATTGACAGCCACTAACTTCCCATCCTCCCCCCTCCAACAAAAAAAAAAAAAACAAACTGCATAACAACTGCGCAAATATTTGGCAGCATTTTGTTGCAGGAAGCTGTTGAAATTATGCAGGCAATTTCGCTCCCAGACATATCTTACATACAATTTGTCATGGGCCTCTGCACAGAGTGTAAGCCAACCCCACCATCACCCTCCACCTTCCCCTCTACATCGCGTACTTTTAGCTCCTTGCCAGCTTTTACTTCAATGTATTGCTAAAGAGTTGCATGTGCAACTTTTGCAGGTAATCAGTCAATTTGTCTAAAGCCAAGCACAGTATGTTGCTACATCGAGGGAAAGAGAGAGAGAGAGAGAGAGAGAGAGAGACTGAGACTGAGAGTGAGTTGGCTTTGAGCCAAAGTATATTGAATAGCTAAAGAGAATTTATAGTGTTTAGTTTTTAGAGCTCAAAGATGAATTTTATGCTGAAGTGCATAATAAATCTGTTGGGCTTAGAACTTATGCAATAAGAATGTGAAGCAATCACTAGAAACGTAACTAGAAAGTAACTAGAAAAGTAACTAGAATTATCAGTTATATAAAAGAATGTGTAATAATCACTAGAAAGTACTAGAAAGTAACCATGAAAGTAAGTAGTGCTCAAATGTAAGTAAAAAGTAACTACAAAAGTAACTAGAACTAACAATTGTTTGTTTTGATGAATATTTTGCTTGGCTAAAAATACATCGGGAATATGAGCCAATTAAAGGAAAGGTAATTACAATGTAACTATAAAAGTAACTAGAATTGTTAGTTATATGAAAGAATGTGCCGCAATCACTAGAAAAGTAACTACAAAGTAACTAGAAAAGTAACTAGAACTAACAATTATTTATTTCATGACTATATTATAGGGCTAGGAACTATTGCAATAAGAATGTAAGGCAATCAATGGAAACGTAACTACAAAGTAACTAGAATTATCAGTTGTGTGAAAGAAATGTGAAGTAATCCGAAGAAATGTAACTAGAAAGTAATTAGAAAAGTAAGTTAACTTCAGCAAAGAAAAAGCTGCTTATGTTCTGCAAGTAGACAAAACTTTTACTGCAAACTTTACTGCTCTGCAACTCCGCAACTCTATTGATTCTTGATTCTACTATCTCTGCTTGGGTAACTTTTAGTTCTGATATCACTTGAATATATCTATATATTACATATGTATTTATAATGCACGACTTTTCGACGGCCCATCGATCATGTAATGAGCTCAGACTAAACACACACACACACACACGCACACACTACACACACCCGCACACATATGTACAGTGAAGTCTCAAAGCATAGATAGAAACTAAAGATACTGTCTATCTAGTATCTTCAACTCAACATTGCTTTTATCTTTGTTATGAACTCTCTGTCTGTGTATGTGTGTGTGTGTTGGTGTCTATGTATGTGTGTGTGTGTGTATGTGTATCTTTTGCAATTCATTATCTGGAAGGCAAAAAAAAAACAAAAAAAAAGAAAAAGAATTGTACGCTACCTGTCTTAAGTTTCTAAGCTACCTGCGACTGCTTGAATTGCGAAAGAGAAACAAACAGACAGACAGAGAGAGAGAGAGAAAGATAGAGTATAACTGGGAATGAGACAGACATAGAGAAATTACAGAGTACAAACAAAATAACAGAACTTGGTTCATTGGCTAAGCTTTAAAAACGAGTAGAGCCTAAAGAGCTTATGCTCTAAAGAAGATGATGAGACCACAACAACAGAAACAACAACAACAGCAACAATACAAACAATAAGAAGAAGCAGCAGCTGAAGAACAACAACAACAACTGCGTGTCGCACAGTTCAGATAAAACCCGAGAGATAACAGCGTTAACAAAATAATAACAGAATAAAAAGCATTTACATACAAACACACACACATACACAGTGTGAGATACCGAGAGAGAGAGAGAGAGAGAGAGAGAGTGGGAGGGAGAGGTAGAAAGGCCGAGTAGTACTCGGAGTACAACACGTTTGCATGGTACACGGCAAATAGCCCGAGGAGTGGACCAGGGACTGGCCATTAGTGAAATGCTGTCAAGAGCCAACCGCCTGCTGCCGCCACTGTCCAGGCCAATCACAGCAACAACAACAACAACAAGGCCCAACACGAGTAGCAACAACAACAAATGTGAATTTGGCTTATTCGGTTTTAGCTGTAACAATGAGTGCAAATGTTTTTTCTCTTCTTCTACTTCTTCGCATTCCTTCTCTCTCTTCTGCCACATTTTGACGCATCCGCAAAAAGACATTTATTGTCAAAGTGGGACAAAAAAAAAAATACAAAAAAACCAAAAAAATTACTCAAGAACTGAGCTTATGGATTCTGATTTCAGATGTCGATGCTTAAAAGCCTCGCATTGCTGTCATAGGGGGAAAAACTCATCGTTGATGATTCAACTCATGCTTGAGATTGAAAGTTACAAGACAGAAAACGACATCGATCGATGATGAGTAAATATAGTTGCAGCAAGCTAAAGATAAATTATTTCATTAATAATTAATTGTATATAAAACTATATTGATTATGTCTTAACCATAATCTGCAGAAATAATTTTAAACTATATTCAATTTTAATTTACAATTTATAATTCAAATTTTTTTTTAAATTATTTTATTTATTTATTAATTTGCTTTATTATTTTTTTAATATATTTTAATTTTATTTAATTTTATTTATTTTAATTTTATTTTAATTTATTTCAAATATTTTTTTTATTTATTTATTTTAATTTTTTTGCATTTTATCACTTTAAAAATTTATTTTAATTTTTTTTATTTATTTATTGTAATAAATTTATTTTTATTTTTTTTTGTAAAATTTTTCATTTCTAAATATATTGTTTAATTTTTAATCATTAATTTAAATGTTTTTATTTATTCTTAAGTTCTAAATTTTATTTTTAATTTAAATTTATTTTTAATTTTAATTTTATTAATTTATTATTTAAAGCATTTACTTTAAAATTTATTTTAAATATAAAAAAATTTTATATAATTAATTTTTTTAATTAATTATTTAAATCATTAATTTTATTTAACAAAATTATTAAAAATTTAAAAAAAAAAAAATTAAAATTGTTATTAAAATAATTTTCAAATATATTTAAAATTTTTTTTTATTATTTTAATTATTTATTAAATTAGTTAAAGCAATGAAATTTATTTATTATGTTCAATATTTTTTTTTACAATTTATTTTTAATTTTAAATTTAATTTGGTTTATTAAATTGGATGACAAAATTTATTATATAGTTCATCTAATAATTATTAAAAGAATTTTAAAATTTCATATTAAATTTTCCTAAATTTTTTTTTTTTTATTTATTTATTTATGAAATTTACTATTTAATTAATTTTTAAATTTTTTTTTAATTTACATTATATATTTTATAATTTATTTTATATTTTTATAGAATCTTTTCAAGCATTCAGTTGAATTTTCTGCCTGATCGTTTCGGCATAAACTTAAAGATCTTAATAGATCAACAAACTGATCGTTCATTATTATATCTTTAATATAGCATTAAGCACACCAAAAGCTACTTATTAAGCAAGCAATGATCATTTATCTGATTTAATGATCATCACGTGTGCTGCAACTATACAATGTTGCAGAAACAATTTTGCAGTTCATTCAATTGCCAAGTTTAGTTTAGTCTAGACTCTTGAGTTGACTAGTAGTATATAGACTAGACTAGTATGATTATTATTATTATTAGTTGTAGACTTACTTAGTAATCATTTCATTTTCACATCATGGCATATCACGCCCTTACACACGCCTACCATCACACTGGCCACTGCCCAGTGCCCATCGCCCATCGCCCATCGCCCATTGCCCTTTTACCCCCTGGGACAACTTAATTGTAATTTATTTGTGGCAACTATCGGTTGAACTTACCTTTGGATCCAATATGCTGCGCTCCAGGCTATCCTCGCGATTCATGGTTGTCGCTGTGCTGCCAGTGCCGCTGCTGCTGCCGCCACAACCACCGCCACCTGCTTGACTATTGCGCTGACTGCTGCGTTCACGTTCACGTTCCTGCTGCTCTAGACGCAGGCGAGCGCGTTCTACACGCGCTAATGTTGGACTATCAAGTATAGATGGAGCTCTGGATGGTGGACGGGAATTGTTTGTTGTTGTTGTGTTTGTTGTTGTTGTATGCAATTGTTGCAGTTGTTGTTGCAGCTGCTGTTGTTGTTGTTGTTGCTGCTGTTGTAGCGTTTCCAGTGTGGCGCTGTTATTAGATGATGTCGAGCCCGGTGTAGGCGTGGCCGATGAAGAGGAATTGGTCATCGTTGCTGTTGATGTGGTCGATGTGGTGTGCATTAGCATTTTTTTGTTGCTGTTGTTGTTGTTGTTGTTGTTTTTTCTATATTATTGGGGGGCGTTGAGCTGAGTTCTCTCTGCTTTTGGATCGTTATGTTTATGGGATTCAAATTGAATTGCAGCTGATTATTGAAGCACTTTTCTTTGTTATATTGGATTTTTTTTATATATATTTTTATTATTTTTACTGTGGGTTGAAAATATTTAAAAGAAATGGAAAAATATTATAAATATTTTGTTAATCAGTTTTTTTTTATATTTTTTATTTATTTTTTAGTGTCCGAATATGCGAATGTCACTTTCAAAAGTTTCAGTTTCATTTTTTTTTTTATAATTATTTAAGAATGTTTTCAATTATTTAATTAATTTTCAGTCTTAACTAAAAATTTTGAATTTTTTTCTAAGTTTTTTTTTTATTAATTTCTTTAATATTTCTGATCAGTTTTTGTATATATTTTTTTTTAATTTTTAAATTTAATTTCAAATAATTTTTTTTTTATTTATTTTGCAATATGAAAAATAATTTCTATAATTTTTTTTAAAACCTTTACAATTTATTTTGTTTGCTTGTCTTGTCTTGTCCAAAAAAATTGATATCTATAATTTATTTGACTTTTTCCTTAGTTGCAATATCTTCAATTTTTATAGTTGTACTGAACTCCACCTTCAGCTGACCGCTAGAAGAGTGCAAAATAATTTATGAATCTGTCGCCGTGACATGCAACACTTGCAGTCATCAAATTGAATGTTCAATTTCTGTTTATTGCTTAAGGGCACAACGCAAGGGGGACGAAGGGTTACAAATAGTGACTGTCAAACTGCCAAAGATCTATTGAATGAGTGAGCAAAACAAGCAAAAAGTATAACAAAAATAATACGATATAACAACAACAAGACGAAAACTGACGAAAAACAAGCAAAAAAAAATCTAAAGTAAAACTATAACCAAAACAAAAGCAATGGCCAATAATTTTCACAAACTGGTTTCTCAAGCAGTTGCCAAGTGTTGCAGGTAGTTTTTACTTTCGCACAAAACAAGAAAAAAAAAAAACATACACACAGTCACACATTGTCGTTGAATGTGAAAGAGTGTGAGGGAGAGGGATTGGGAGGGGGAAGAGAAACAACAACAAAAATAAATCGAACCCCATTGACGACTCGTGCAAACTGGCAACTGGCAAAACTGCACAAATTGCAAGCTTCAAGATACGAAAATATCTTTGAGTACGTTTGGCTTGATTCTGTTTTTTTTTTTTGTTTTTGTTTTTGTGATGTGCTCGTGTTTTATTTTTGTTGTTGCTGTTTGTTTTTGTTGTATTATTGTTCATATTGTTTTTGTTATTTTTGTTTGTTTGCTGACGTCTTTTGGCTTATTATTTATTTAGTTGGCGCGTAGCCGCTGTTTCTGTTTCTGTTGCTCTTGCTGTTTCAGTTGTTCGAGCTTTTTGCATATGACATGCCAAACACGTTTGTTTTGATATTTCCGCTGACTATTTAATTCTCTTTCTATATAGTATGGTATATAGTATATTAAACGATTTGCTCATTTGCTCAACACATACTTTGCTTCTTCTTATTCTTCTGCTGTCGGTTTATTTTATTTTCAAATATTATTTTGATTTATTTGTAGTTTTTGCCACGTGTCGCGTCTCGTCGCATTTCTTCGCGTTTGTTGCTTGAAAAAACAAATTTTGAATCTATTTTTTTTTTTTGGTTGGCAAAATCTTATTTTCAAATCTTCTTGGGACACGCCAAGCAAACGCGCGACTGTCGACGAACCGAGAAAACCGTTTTTATTTTTCGAACTGCTTAGCAAACTGCGAACTGTTCACGCCAGCTGCCCGTCGTTGACTGTGAGAGCAAGAAAACTGGTTTGCTGTTGCGGCCAGCCATCAGCCGCCAGCCGTTTGCTTATGCTTTTGCTTATGCCATGCATCGGCATGCGGCTGCTATCGAACACGAACGTGTTGCATTCAAACAAATTTCCCACTGTACTTGAATCATTGTTGACTGTGGTCACCACCTTGCTAGCAATAGAAAAATACTGGGAATTATGTTAAATAGAAATTTATTTAATAAATATGAAAATATATAATATTTTTTATTAAAATAAGAAATTTTAACAATTTACTGCCTGGGATGTTGTGGCGGCAATCAACGCTGTACCCCGACCAGAACCATCTCTTGATAACATTAATCTGTATTGTATACATTCTTCTAGGAGTAAGTGAATATTATTTTCAAGTATATCCATATAATACGGATGGTTTCGAGCCAAGTCACCATCAATGCCAACCGTAACACATTCAACATTCATTTTTTTTATAAAGCCAGCGATTGCACATGCAATGAGCTTAGCGGATCGTAATACTATAGTGTCACATATTAAACGCAAGCAGAATAGATCCTTCTCATTGTCCGGATTCAAACCAAGTCTACGTGCCACCACACAGGTTTTAGTATATTCTCCAAGTGGATCCGATGCAATGTCCGATATAAATGCTGGTTGAAATTTCCCACAAACCTTCATAGGCTCCGGGGATTGACCCTTGAAAAGTAAATTCATTTCCATAAGTTCTAGGATAATGTGCCGCACCAGTTCACCAAGATATATATCCGTAGTGAACTTCTCCATGACTTGTTTACCAGGATTACTCGATAGACAATCGACTTTTTCATCATAGGGTGTACGTATAAAGTCGAGGGCACCATTATCACCAAATATACTCAATTCTATGTTGACAATCATTTCCGGCTTAACGCAACACTGTGGTGCGCACATATCCGTATTCCAAGTCTGCTCCACATAGCTAGCATTAAGTGTAGGACCGACATTCAAGGCTACACCGCAATCTGGAGCATTTTGGGCACAGGCGAAAATTGTTGATGTCGTTGCATCCTTTACAATGGCAACAACATTAACCTTGAGATCTTTACATCGATCGATCGCGTCGCGAAGTAAATCGGTAACATTTTCACCTTGGACTCCATCACAAGTGAATCCTTTGGTCCATTCATATAGAATGGCTTTGTCGGCACTCAATTGTTGTAATGGAAATGGAAATGTGAATGCCAATGGGAGATTGTCATTTTGCACTTTGTGCTTTTTACAAAATTTCGACAAACATTTGGCAATATAATCAAATAGATCATATCCAGAACCAGCCATTAGTTTGCGGGAAATGAAATATCTTGCAGATGTAAAATTCACATCTTTTCCATCTTTAAGGGTTAACAGTATACAACGAAAATTCGTTCCTGTCATATCTATAGCCAAATAATTTCCGGTCTCTTTACCAGTTGGAAAATCTTGTATAAATGTAAGATAAGATTTGAGTGGTGCCCTATGATACGTTTTCTCTGCCAGCCCATAGTGCAGTTCGCTGATTAATCTGTCGACAACTTTTTGCATATTTTGTTGGGTTATTTTAAACTTCCTGCAGATTTGATAGGCCTCCGGGTAGCATTTAATGGCTTCCTGAAAGCATCTGCTAGCAGGTCGCTGCATTACTCGCAGTAGATATCCTGCATTACGAAGTAAAGAATATGTCTTGGGCATAGGCATTATTAAGGGCGAGTCGTCGTACCGAGCGAAGATTGCCGCCAAAATCCCAGTACAGACGTTTTGATTACGTTTTATCCACCGTCGTAATTATAAAACAAAATTAAAATTCCACTATAATTTTCATGCTTACAATCATAATTTTTGAATTGTAATGCCATAAAAATTCATAGATCACATAGATTATAAGATTTTCACTTTAAATTTTTAACGTATTTTGTTTTTTTTTTGTATGTATTAAAACCAATAAGAACGTGAAAATTTCCCTGTTTGGGGTAATGAAATTACCCAAAACAAACTTAATGCAACACAAACACACGCAACGTAAATTGATAAAATTCCATCACATGCGATATCGAACATGTTCGATGTTGGTTCGATTGTTCGACTGCGATTTGCCGGTATTTGGTTTACGCGTTGCGGCATTCCGCTGAGAGTGATAGAGAGAGGGATTGAGGGAAAAACAGCAGGCAGGTAAAAGCAGCAGGTATAAGCAGTAAGCGTCTTATGAGTATCTAAATCTGCTGTGACTCTGTGTGTCTGTCGTATGTTTCCTCTTCGATATGCTCAGTTCCAGCTATAGCTACAGCTATAGCTATAGCAACAGCTATTGTTTTGTGCCAGGCAGGCAGACAACGCATAGGCAGCAAGGCGGCAGCATTTCAGGTGATTTATGTCGCGCGACAACAACAACAACAATAACAACAGCAACGAGAACAACAACGAGAACAACGACAAGAGCAATGAAAACGACAACAATTGTTGCATTTCGATTGCAGTTGCAGTTCAATGGCCCAAAAGTTTGAAAGCAATTGAAGATGTTCTATGATGAGCTAATATTCAAACACTTGACTCATGATTTTACTCAGAATGAAATAGCTTAAATTTCAATATGAATACGTATTTGTTGCTGCTGTTATTGTTGTTGTAGATTCATAACACTCAAATGATTCACGCAATTTTTGTCGCCAATGCGAATCACGCAATTATGCAAATCATCATCAGTTAAGCTTTATCTCATCATTTCATCTCTATCTTTTATTTTTTTTTTTCTTGACTTTTTGGGACGTGCCAATTTTAGGCATGGCACATGCCAACTAATTTTATTAAGACATTTGACTTCTTTTTTCTTTTTCTTTTTTTTTTTATTTGAGGAAACCAAATATTCAGTTTTAGTTTCCAATTACGCGTAATGTCTGTCTGTCCGTCTGTCTGTCTGTCGGTATGTTGTATGCTTTCTGTCAGTTTGTCTGTTGTCATTCAGGGGTTCCAGCAACTGGCGCCAACATAATTTTTTTAATTTTTTTTTTTTTTTGTTTCACATTTATATATTGAAAATCTGTGTCGCGTCTCTTTGACGATTTTGTGTTTCTTTTCTTTATTGTTCGTTTGTTTTTTTTTTTTTGGTGTTTTTCTCAGAATTTTACGTGTTCTTTGAGAGTATTTCGAATACAATTTTTTTATATTTTTATTAGACATTCAGCTCTATGTTTTTTCTATATTTCAAGTGGTTTTGATAACTTTATTAGCTGTGTTCGCTATGTTTGTCTTTGTAATTTCATATGATTATCGCAATATGATTGAATGAAACTCATTGTTATTGTTGTTTCTCTGGTTTCTGCTGCTGCTGTTGTTGATGTTGTTGCTGTTGTTGTTTATGAAATATGATAGTGTAACATTTTAATAATAAAGATATTCCGAAGACTACCAAACATTATGTATGGCACGCACAATGAGAGAGAAGGCCTTAACACATTGTATTCAGCATTTAACAGGTAAACATTCATATCTGATTTTTATGAAGGTTTTTTTTTTATTAAGCGGCCTATCTGAGATAATTGGAGACTTACAAGTATGTACATTTTGTATTATGGTCGAAGCGTGAGGGGGTGGGGAGTAATAAGCGCAGATAATGTGTTGACATGAGTTTTTTTGTTGTATATATGTTTTATTAAGATTTAATAAATAAATTTGAATTTAATAATAATAATACAAAAATAAAAATAAAAATAAATTTTAATCATAATTAAAACATTTGAATTTGTATTAATATTTTTTTTGAACTATTCTAAATATAAGATTTAATTAATTAAATTTAAAATTCATAAAAATAAATTTTAAAAATAATTAAAACATTTACATTTGTAATAGTATTTTTTTTTGTACAATTTTAAGTATTAGAATTAATTTAAATACATTTTAAAAGTATTTAATAAATTTTATAAATTATTCTAATAAATTTATTTAATTTATTTTTTTTTTTTAATTTAAAATTTAATATACATTTATTTTGCATTTTTAATAGTATTTTTGTATATTTATTTATGCAATATTTATTGTATGTTTTTTATTTATTATTATAATATTTATGTTATTAATATTATTATTATTTAAATGTCATTTAAAATATTATTTAAAATTATTTAAAGCCCAATTTAAATTTATAATTTATGTAATAATATTTAATGCATTATTCTAATAAATCAATTTAATTTAATAATATTTTTTTAATTTAAAATTTAATTAATTTAAATTTATTTTGCATTTTGTAATAGTATTTTTGTATATTTATTTATGTAATATTTATTGTGTGTCTATGCAATATTATTTCAAATTAATTATTTAAAATTAATACTATTTTTTTTTTGTAATTTGGCGAATTGTTGATAATTTCTATATAATTTTAAAAACAAATATTTACTAAATTAATTTTTAATTAAATTTGAAATTATACAAAACTTTACAATTAGTAAAAGAAATATGTATAATTCTTTAAACCTAATTTTCATAAAGTAATATGAATTGCAATTAATATTTATAAAAAAAAAAATGTTTAAGTGTTGTTAATATTTGCTTAATAAGTGAAATATACAATTTCTAAATATAAATATTCCGCTATCGCTATCGATACAAAACGATGAACAACAACAAATTGCACACTAATCAAATTCAATTTGTTCAAAGAATTCTTATTCGTCAACCAATAAATATTTTTAGATTTTTCTTGTGGTCTTTCAGCTAAATTATTGCAATTTGCAATTTCAATTTTGTTGTTTGTTTTTTATTTCATTTGAATCGTCAATATCAAATGTTGACAAAGTTTTTATATCTAATAAATAATACTAAATAGTACTAACTATGTCTAACTATGCAATGTCTTTATGACTTTATGTTTCACTGTCTCTCTCTCTCTCTCTCTCTCTCTGTCTCAGTCATTATCATATCTATGCATTGCCATATAGGCTGATGTATATAACTATCTATATATTTGTATTATCGCAACCCATTTGTGGGTCTGTGTCGCATTTCCGTTCTGTATTGGAAAAGTCTTTGAATGCTACAAGTTCTATTCAAACATATTGAAAAAGCTATTCAACATTTTATCATTGTCGAGTCGCCAAGTCGTCTGGTCGCCATTAGGCATCAAAGTTTCTTTATTTTCTTTTTGTTTCACTTTGTTTTCCGTTTTCATAATTCTTTTGCTTTTCCATTGAATTTTTTTTTCCTTTTTTTTTGTTTTTTATTTTCATCTCTATTTTTTTCTTTCTGTCTCTCTGACTGACTGCATATAGCTTGATATGGCTTGCCATATCTTTTGTATGCATTCGACGCATTCGAGAATCTCTTCTTCTTCTTCTTCTTCTCTTTTGTACATTGTTCTTTGCCTTTTATTTTCCAACGTTCTTTATCGCAAACTTTGGCAAGGCAGGAAAAGGCGCGTTTTACTTGGACTTTGCGTGACGATCTTTTCATATTCATATACATATATATATATATATATATATATATATATTTTTTTTTTTGTGCAGATGTATATATATATATATATATATATATATATATGTGTATGTGTGTGTGTATGTGTTTATATAGTCGTTTGTTTTGTATGCATCGCATATACAACAATGCAAAAATGACATTTCCTCAAAAGGGTAGCGGGCTCTTCTCTTATCAGCAGCAAAACTCTGCAATGCCGGTTGCCATGCTGCTTGCCACTTTGTGCTGCAGATAAGCTGCAGCAGCTTCATAATCTTCATTCAATGCAAAAGACAAAGGGCAAATTGTAATTATTGTTGATTGTCTGATTGCTGATTATCGATGGACGACAGCTGATTAAGCGACTGCCTAGAAATCCAAATTCATTGACACAAGACGCAAAAGAACACTTTGCATAATCTAAGAAATGTAATAGAAATAAATCTGCTTATTATTAAATTTCTTAAATGATAAGTTAGTGTGCAACTTGTTGCATGATAATGCACAATTCATACTACTTTTTATATCTGTACTTATAAAATGCTAGATTAGGTATATAAGGCTTCTAACTTGTGTAAATGTTGAGAATTATAGTTTTCTTTACTTTTAAATAAAAAAAATTACAAAAAAATAAATATATTAAAATTATATAATTAGTAAATAATAATAATATAATATTAAGAATTTACAAAAATATTTTAAATAATTTTTTTTTTGCATTTTAAATAATTTGAATAATTGTTCAAAAATATTTTTAAAATATTTTTTAGAACTTTGATTAATTTCTGCATTAATACAATTAGTATAAAATTCATTTTAAATATTTATTGAAATATTTTTAATAAATTTTTTATGCACTTAAGAAAGGATTAAAAAATAAAAATGACTTTTCTATTTTTTTTAAGAATTTTATTTTTTTTCTAGGAAATATTTTCCATATATTTTTTATGCATTTAAAATTTTGTTTTTCAAATTATAAAATATTATTTTTAATGGTTTTTTCAAAGAATTTTATTTAATTCTTTACGGCGTAAAATACAATTGATAACAGGCGTGCGAGCGTACAGGGTATTTTTGATTGTTTTGTTTTGTTTTTTTTTTAATCCTTAGCTTTGTAAAAAGACGCACAAAAAGCGTTTTTGTTGTTTTTCATTTTCATTTTCAATTTTTTATATTGTTTGTGTGTTTATTTCTTTGTAAACATTAGGCATCATAAATCATTGATAAAAACAAAGTCGTCATGAAATATTTTCCATATATTTGCAATTTATATTCATTTATAAGGCTTTTAAATGACTTTCATCAGTTTCCGTATGCCATGCGCCTTGAGTCTGGTCATGGACTTGCTTAAGCAATTAGTCAACATGTAACTGGCAACTGGCAACTTGCAACTGGCAACAGGCTACAAATGTAGTGATAGAAGCTAATGAGACTGCTGTGGCAGAACACAACTCACAGCTCTGCTCCCCGCATGGCATGAGACTCTCTATGCATGGCATTTCTGTAAATTCCAATGAAACATTTCTTATAACGCTCAACATGAAAAAGGCCGGCGTTCTAATGGAGAGTGGCAAGTCGAGAGTGGCAAGTGACGAGTTGTGAGTGGTGAGCGTGCAGGGGCTAAAAGCGAGCGCTGGCAGTCAGAAATTTGATGCAACGCTATAAAAGAAATTAAATTAATTAATTTAAATGCTGCGATGTTAATAACTTTATCTGCTTTGACAACTTGATGCATTCTGCGTGAACTCTGATTGAATGTTGCACGCATTGAAAAAGGGAATAATGCAATAATTGTTACAAGTGTGGGTCTATTCTTAGCACTCACTGTATGCTATATGAGCATTTTATTGAATTTCCTGTCTCTCTCACACTCTCTCTCTTTCTATTCTTTGTATTAATTTAATTCTTATATTCATTGAGAACTTTTGTTCAATCACAATGTGTATCGAAAATTCATTTGACATTAATCTCAAAATTATCATATCATATTATTTCATATTATTTAATATTGTCTGCCATCTCCAAAAAAAAAAAAAAAACCTTTCTCATATGCCACACTTAAGATATGAGATCCAAGATCCAAGACATACCGCATTCCATATTGTTAGGAGCTAACCTTGATTCCCCGTCAGTGTCTGTGCTTTCGTTCTCATACTGTGATCGTTACCTGCTTGCTTCCATTGACATCGCAGGTAGCATGTAGCACGTAACGCAATAATCTTATTAGAATTCGATCGCAGTTCAACTATATTTGAATTTGACTCTGAAAGAGATTCTTTAGCTTATCTGTCTCGAATGTGGCTTCGTTTCAGTTCATTAAAACCAATTTGATGTTTGTTGTTTTCAATCTTTAAAGTTTTTTTTTTTTTCATTTTATTTCTTGGCGTTTTTGTTGTCTGGTTCATCAATTTGACGCCGCACTGTCTATATACTTTTTATGCTGTCATGAATTTGCCGATGCTGCTGCTGCTGCTGCTGCTTCTTCTCAATAATATTGCCAGAGCTGAGCAGTGAAACTTGTATTGAATTTAATCGAAATGCCAAAAAATAAATGACAGCAAGGTGAGAGCAAGCCACTGACTCACGAATTTCGTGGAATTTAATGAAGACTGTCGACTAAAGCAATAGGGACAAACGATTGCAGAGAAAATATACACAATCAATCAAGTAAACAAATCAAAAAAAATAAAACAATAACGAATTTTATAATATTTAAACATTTTGTATTTTTATTAAGCGCAACAATTTCATAAAAATTAAAACGCAAATAATTTGCAATGTTCAGTAAAATATATTTCAATAAATCAATTTATATAAATATAATTTTCTAAATCATCAATAAATAAATAAATACAGTAAGCAATATGCATCATAAATTATGTTATAAATAATTTGTTTTGTTTTTCAATAAATACTTAATCAATAAATTTATTTTAATAAAATTCTTGACTCAGTTCACCAGGCATTGTAACAATTTCATCTTTTTCTTTTTTTATAACTTGAATTATTTTATTATCATATAATTTAATTATTTTCTTCCAATTTACTGATGATCCTTGTAAATAAATTGTCAAATGTTGTCGCAGTGTATCATTTCGATTCATCCATTTTTGTATTTTGATAACAAAATCTTCAGTTATCAATTCACATAATCGTAAATCGATTGTATGCAGATGTGGTAAACCTTTAATAAGTTTCTTTAGCTCATGATTTGTTATCGTTGGAATTGTGAGATGTAGACATTCCAATCGTTGCAATTTGAGCAGATCTTTTAATGGCATCTGTTTGCAGGATACACATAATTCATGTAGACTGGTAATGCCACAGATACGTTGTAGTTGCTCTTTGGGTATGGGAAATCCTTTTATGGATAGACTAAGTATTTTATTTCCTGGTTTGCTTTCAAGTGCATCCAAAAACTCGGTACGCAACTCACATGCTGTCCAAAAGTAAAGATGCTGTAGTCGTGGTAATCGTAATAAATTCTCATAGCAAATATTATTGTTTAGATAACGTTTGCCAAACTCAAAACTTTCCAATTGTTTGCAGTTATCGATAACTGATTGAAAATGTCTTACATATAGTTCTTTCAATTGTTTGTCATATGATTTAATGAACCATTCGTTTCTTTTACTATGAAACCAACGATGTTTATTCTTTTTATATTGCCGATATTCATCCTGACTGCCTCTATATTTGATATCTCTGGGTGCCGCATAGCTTCTCACATGCTCACCCATAATCTTTAACATTTCCTTCAGATATTCCGCATTTACATTTTTTGCAATAAATTCTTTAGATGCTGTATTGATATTCACATAGTTCTTTTTGGTGTAGTCCTTGAAAATTCGATTAAAACGATTGCAGGTTTGAGATAAATTAAATTGACTTCTCACATCCAGATATGAAAATATCTTTTCCCAATATTCATCATGAATATTTTCTATAATATCGCCATGTACACAATTTGTAGACTCGCATGAATTCATTCTCGATACTAGTATTTCACATGAAAGACTTATGCCGACTGAACTAAATGTTGACGATGAGAATTATAATAATAGGTGCTTGGAAATATCGTTGACGTTATAAATAAATAATGATCAATTGTTTTATTTAGTTGCATATGAGTTGTATTTTAATATGATCCTAACAGTATTCATCATTTATTATGCATAATAATAATGTTCATGTTCATTGGCAGTTAAATTATATACTCTTATATATTTCAGTAACATATTCAAATAAATATAAGTACATACATATATGTTATATTTTAATTTTTTATCTTATCTTTTTCTACATTCCTAGAACGCATCTTTCGAGGAGCACTGCAAATATTCCTGAAGCTTCTTTTTGAGCCATACAATTTTTGCTCAGCAAACTCAATATTACGTTGATGGCAGCCTGGTCGCGGCTTTTTCTAGAAGACATTCGAATAAAAGGACAGATTGCCGGAGAGTCGAAGAGTATACCCATAAAATGTTTTTTTGATAGCTAGCTAAGCTTTACATGTGAAGCTTCTGTCAGCATCTAGTCTAAGTTAAAATTGTTTCTATATTTGAAGTAATTAAATTTAAGAATATTGATTAATTTTAGTTACTTAATTTAAATAAATCAATTTTTTTTTTCAATAAATATTTCATTTAAAAAAAAAATTTTGTTTTTAATTATGTTAAAATATTTAAAAAAAATTTGAATTTTCGTTACGAGGAATATAAATTTACATAGCGAGAAATTTTAATTTTAGTTACAGTTGAAGAAGCAGATCAGCAAACTCAGAGTCAGCAAACTCAATGACTTTTCAAACTGTATTACTAGGCGAACAGAAACTTAGAGAACAGTTTCTCTTTCAGTTTTGATCTTCGATAATTAAAAATTGCATACTAAAAGTATGCTACACAAATATTGTTGCCTGCTCTTCATTTTAACGGCTCAATTTTTAAAACGATTTATGCCCACTGCCAATATTAATTGCAGCATCCTAAAAGTCTGCTATAGTTATTTGCATTTGCAAAAATAATTTATTGCGGCTGCTTGCTGCTGGCTTCTGTTCACCTGGTATTAAAGGTTGAAAATACATTGATTTTGTTTGCATTTCTGACTCCTGGCATGATCGGAATTTTTTTTTCGGCATCAATCGTAATTGTAATTTAAATTCATCTGTACAAAAATTTAAATTCTTCTCAAAGGAAATTCCAATTTTGTTCATATTTTCTTATAATTTAAAAACAACTTTTTTTTATTTTTTAAATTTATTAAAAAATTGATTTAATAAAAATTAATGAATTTAAATTGATCAGTATTGTTAACTTTAATATTGACATATTTCATATTAGACTAGAAAATTTAAATTTCTCATTTTTTTCATATTTTTCCATAATTTAAAACTAAATTTTTTATTTTTCTTAAATGAACAAAAATTTGATTTATTTGAATTAAGCAACTAAATTTTAGCATTGTTTAAATCTTAGACTTAATATTGACAGCAGTTACATATAAGGCTTAGACAGAGATGGATAAACAGATTATGTCGGGATTAATATTGTACGATTCACAGGCAGTCAGTTATCACAGGAACTTGCAGGTGTTCTGGTGTACTGAGAAGTAGCTGGAAGAATACAAAAATTATCCAAATTATAAAAATCAGAATTATACAAAAATCATAAATTAGAATTATACAACAAAAAAAACGAATTTTTTAGCATTATGATTTAAGTTGCTGCTAAAGTTTGAATGAAAAGTTTAGCTGGCGCACTTTGAGGTGTGCATTGAACTGCAATGGCAATAAAAGAGGCGTGGCAAAGCAGGCGCGTGCCTAAGTGGCGAGTGTCTAGACTCGACGACGCTGAAACGTCAAGCGAAATAAATTTCAATTTTGTTGTTGGCGAAAATGTCGACAAATACTCACAAGTTGAGTAATTGAAGTGAGAATTGAGCATGAAAATTTGACAAAGTGACAAAGTGACAGCTGACAGTTGATTGCCATAAATGTTGATAAGTTGCGTTTAACATTTGTTTATTGATTATGCTTGTTCCGTAAAGAAAGAGTGTATATTGTATAATATTTTTATTTTATTGTTAAACAAAATAATAATTGTAAAATAATAAGTTTTACTATATTTCATGACATTTATTTTATTTGATGCAAAATTATAATTACATTTAAATAAATTAATAATAATATATTTATTTTATTTTATATAATAATTGCTAAATAAAATAAAAGAATTACTGTTTGTATTAAATAATAAATTATTTATTTTATTTAATTATTTTATATGTAATTAAATTTATATTTATTTTATTTTTATATAATAATTTTTGTTTTTTTTTTTTATATTTATAATTATTTTTGTTTTATTATTATTTTTCTTTTGTTTTTATTTATATATATTAAAATTCAAATATATAATATATTTTATTTAATATTATTTTATATAATAATTGTAAGAAAAATTAAAACAAGTAAAATAATTGTTTTTATTAAAAATTAAAAAAAAAAAATAGAAGTTTTTTATATTGTATAGCATTATTTTATGAAAATATATAAATAAATTTATATTTATTTTAGTTTTATATATTTATGATTTTTCTAGTTTTATTTCTATTCATTTTTTAAGCAAATTTATGATTAAATTTATATATAATAATAATAAAACATAAATATATATTATAAATAATAATAAAAACTAATAATTGTAAAATAACAAGTAAAATAATTGTAATAAGTAATAATAAAATATTTATTATATTTTATGGCATTTATTTTATTTTATGCAAATATATAATCACATTTATATATTAAAAATATTATATTTATTTTATTTTATATAATTAAAATACAACTTTTAAAATAACATGCAAATTAATTGTTTGTATTAAATAATAAATTATTTATTATATTTGATTTATATTTATATTTTATTTTTATTTATTTTTTTTGTGCAAATATAGAAATACAATTATATATAATAATAATAATATATTTATTTTAGTTTATATGATAATTATTAAATAAAATAAAATAATAATTGTTTTTATTAAATAATAAATTATTTATTTTATTTTATGCAAATTTATAATTAAATTTAAATATTGAAAATTATTATATTTATTCTTTTGTGCATAATAATTGTTAAATAAAATAATAATTGTAAAATAACAAGTAAAATAATTGTTATAAGTAATAATTAAATAAATAAATATTTATTATATTTTATGACATTTTTTTTATTTTATGCAAATATTTATAATTACATTTATGTTTATGTCATAATTAAAAACCATTTTCATAATTTTGTGGTAAGTATTTAAAAAAAAAATATTTTACAAAATCCCAACAGAAATCTATTCCAAACACACAACCAAATATTTTGTTGAGACGAAAAGAAAAAAAGGCAAAGAAATTCTTTAGCAACCTCAGATGCTCCATCAAGCATCATCCACGATGTACAGTCGCATTTGGCGTTAATTAGTTTGGCAACGCTGCGGGCGTGTGACTTTCACCAATCATTTACAACAGAACATCAGTGCGCAACACATTCCTTGCCCCCATTTGTGCCACACTCCTTTGCCCTTGGTTGATGAGGGGCAAAGCCTGCATATTTTTTCCAGAGGCCAAAAACAATTTTCATTAACAGTCCGTTGCCGTCGTCCTCGTCGTCGTCGTCGTCGTCGTTGTAGCAGACGCTGACAAGTTCAAGTCCCTCACTTTGGACTCCTTCAACGTTTCTTGTCGTCTCTGTCTCTGATTACGAATTTTAACGCCATTTTTGGCGCAACTTTTGCTTCGAAGCAAAACTCGTAAAACCCTTTAGGCTAGAACAGAAAAACTTTTTTTTTTCTTTATTTTTTTTTCCCCGTAGCAAAGAAACGAAGATGGAAGAGAAAAGCGAAAAAAAGAACCGAAAAAAGAAAGAAGAAAAATGAAAAGAATCTCAATGAAGGGGTTAACTAGCAAAATTTGATTTGTTTGATGAGTTTCTCGTGTTGTTGCGCTCGACATTGGTTCAAAGACGCATTTAATGAGCCTGAAAACGCAGAACGGGTTAAGAGACTCAAGACTGCAGACTGTGGTAAGTGGAAAGGCATAAAGAAGTGCTGAGTGCTGAGTTTTGCAGGGTATTGAAGACATTTGGGAAATGAATTGCATAAATGGCTAGACGAGAAAAGTAAAAACAAAAAAAAAAAAACAAAATTGAAAGAAAATTTTGTTCAATTAATAAACAAAAGCAGGCAAAAAAACAAAAAAAAAAAAGAATTATTTGCTGACTAAACAGAGTTCAGCCGCAAACTTTAAAGTTAATACAATTTTTCAGCAGCACAGAAAAAAAAACTGAGATTTAAGCATATTTCAACTAAATATTTTAATACAATATTTTTTTTATGCACTTTTTAGCTCATAAAAAAATTAAAAGCTTTCGCTTGGCAGCAACCAAAAATGTAAATAATAAAAAATGAAATGAAATGCAATGAAAATATTTGAAGAAAACATTTGAATGTTTTCATGTATTGCACATAAACATTTCACATTTCGCTCATAATACTTGAAAATTGTGCCGCACTATAAAAGGTGACAAGGTTATAAAATATCACTCATACTCAGCGTGCAACAGCATGCAGTTAAATTCTGTTGCTATATAGCTAGGCATAGGCGCATAGAGTATGCCACAACATAAACTTTAAAACAAAATGGCGCATAAAACAACAACAATAACAACAACAACAAGACAATGTAATAATGAAAAAATATAAAAAATAAATAAATAAATATGAAAAACATGAGACAGAAAATAACAAGAAACAGTAAACAGTTGTTATGCATCTGTCTTTCTCTCTCTTTTTTCCTTATACTTTAGCTCGCCGCAAGAAAAACTAAAAAATGTAAGAAAATTTGCGTTGAACGTTGGCTGAAAGCTGCCATAAAAATGATTTAATATGCGTTTTATATGAGAAAACTTTTGCAATTTTTGCACATTTAATGTCAGACACTCTTCACTTAATGTTTGGCAGCACGAACACAAAAAGAAAAAAACCAAAAACTGTCTTTAAAGTTTGCATAAAAATAAAAAAAAATAAAAAGAAACTTTAAGAAAAATTGTATGAAAATGTCAAAACGAAATCCATTTGTGTAGCATTGAGCAGCGTGAAGCTTCAGTTAATTATGCAACCTGGCAAAGTTGTGCTAAGCAATCGTGAAGTGAAGACTTGTTGGAATTAAATCTAATTGAATTTAAAACTTACTTCTCTTTGTGTTGGCCTTTATTGAGCTGCCATTGGGCCAAATGTGATTACAATGAACGCAAAGGCAAGTGAATGTATGTTGTGAGCAGCATTGTAACTCTCACTTCTACACTTGGGAATTATTCATGTCACTTGCTAGACACGCCCCCCCAGCTAGCCCCTCCAAAAAAAGAAAAAACAGTCCCATAGGAAGTCTAAGGAAGCCACTTGGCTAATCAGCGGCTTTGTTAGTCTTACAAAAGAGAAAGAGAAAGGCATGGGGGGGACGCTGTGTGGAGCACGCTTGGTGTTGAGAAAACAAGGAAAAAGTTTGCACTTATTGAATTTAGAGCAAAGTGTAGGAAAATGTTTTACTTGCTTATTAGAAAGTTGTTGCCAAAGTTATTGTTGCCAGCAACAGCAACAGTAACAGTAGCAAAAATAGAAATAGAAACAAAAATTGAAATTCCATTGCTGTCAGGCAACAGAAAGTCGCATGTCCTGCCATTTGGCTTCATGTGACACACATACATAAACAATGCGATAAAAATAAATATAAAAACAATGACAAGAAAATCCGTTAGTTTGCCTTTTGAGCATATATCTTCTGTAAGCAACATAAATTGACCAAAACATTAGCTTGAAGTGACTTCCGACATTTCATATGAAAAGGCAGCAGAAAACTTTCCTAAAATGTTAAGAAACTTAAAATTGCTGACAGCATTAAGTACATGAAGTTTATTTTTAGTTAAAAGCTATAAATATCTAATAAAAGTTGATAATTTTATCAATATTATTTTTTTGTTTTTGTTTTTAATAATTATTTCATTATTTTTAATTTTTCTTTTCTTTTATTTTTTTTTATTTTTTTTAATATTTCTGAAAAATTTAATTGACGGACATTTCATAAATATTTTTTTTTTATTGTTTTTTAATAATTATTTTATTATTATTTTTTTTTATTAATTTTTAATTTTATATTTTTATTATTTTATTAGCTATAATTAACATTTTTGACAGACGTTTTATTAATTTTATTTTTTTATTGTTTTTAATAATTATTTTGTTAATTTTAATTTTTATTTTATGTTTTTATTTTTTACATATTTCTTAAAACTACAAAAAAAAAAAAATATTCAAATTAACAGACATTTTATAAATTTTATTTTTTTTTATTGTTTTTAATAATTATTATTTTTTTTATTAATTTTATATTTTATTTTTTTTTTTTATATTTTTAAAAAATACAATTAGCTAGAATTTACATTTTTGACAGACATTTTATCAATTTTTAGATTTTTTTTTTGTTTTGAATTATTATTTTATTATTTTTCGTTTCTGTAAATTTTGAATTTTTTTGTTTTTTTTTTTTTTAATTATTTTTGAAAAATACAAATAGCTATAAAAATTAATGGACATTTTATAAATCTTATTTTTTTTGTTGTTTTTAATTTTTATTCATTTTTTTTATTTATATAAAAATACATATATTTTTAAAAATTCTTCATAAAATATTGCTGCATTTTAAGATGGGCTCCTGCGCTGTGCATTATCTTTTGAAGCAATATTATACCCTTGCTCTTAACCCATTAAAGCCATCATTGTCTGTTGTAGTTGGCTGTGGAAACTTTTCAATCTTTGCCAGCTGTCAAACAAAAAACAGAAAAAAAAAATTTCATAATGCGACGTTGACTTTCCACTTTTCATCTTTTGCCATGTAAATCATGCTGAATTTAAATACATATACAATATAGTTTTAACGTGTATTTGTGTGTGTGTGTGTGTGTGTGTGTGTGTGTGTGTGTGTGTATGTGTGTATTGCTGTGTTTTGGATAAATTATCATAAGCACTGTCCTCAAGGGCTGTTGGCAAGTGCTGCTACTGCTGCTTTTTGGACTGCAGCAAATGCGAATAATGCAAAATAGTTTCTTGCAGCTGCGACTCGAATATCTGAATATTCCCAAAAAAAAAAAACTGACACTTGACATGTGACAGCAGCAGCCAGACAATAACAATAACTTGAACAACAACAATAACAACAGTCATAATAACGACAACGACAACTACAACAATGAGCTCTCTGACAGCGACAACAAACACTTTATAATTTGAGAAGTTTATAACAAGTGCAAGGCAACAAAATGAAGAACTGAGCACAACAAAACAAAATAAAACAAAAGGCAGACAAGTTGACAGCGTTATATACTGAGAAGTCTGTTAATTAACAGTGCGATAACATTAGATAAGAATTTTACAATTGTCTTGCCAATAGCAAAACTGTTAGTTAACAGTGCAGAGATCAGTGCAGACATTGCATAGTTGCACTGCTTGCCGTTCCTTTGGATGTAGGAAATGGGAAGAGTTTCGACTGCTTGTAAGATTATATTAGATGAGAATAAAGCATGCGATATCATTAGCATGTTTTAAATGTTTTTTTTTTTTTTTTATTTCCCATTTAATAATAAAATCTGTTATTTATAAATATCAACAATGAACATTTATTAATATCAATAAATATTTAATGTTAAGAATAACAAAAATTAAAAGAGCAGAGATCAGTGTAGACATATTTCCACTGCTTGCTGCTTCTTTGAATGTAGTAAGCAGTGCTAAGCAGTGCACTGATCAATGTTAAGTACAGCAAGACTTTGGACTGCTTGTCAAATAATAGCAGATGAAAAATGAACAACTGCTTGCTTGTAAAAGCAAAAGATCTATGTGAACTGCTTGCAAACTGCTTGAGTTGCTTGCGAACTGCTTGACACTTATTGCATATGAATATTGCATTCGCACTGTTAAGCATTTTAATTGACAATGCAATAACATTTGAATGTAGTTCATATAAAATAGAATGAAATAAAATACTGTTAGCATATTTTAATTATGTTTAAGCATAATCCAAGGTCACAAAACATTAGTTAATTAAATGCGTGTGGCAAAAGTTGCGTGACAATAGAATAGAATTAAGTAGCATAAACGAACACGCAAATGTTGTTGAATATATTTGTTTTTGTGAATATTACAAAGAATTTGAGTGAAAGACATATTAAAGTTGTGTCATCTTTCATTGTAGCAACATAAACAGATGTTAAAGTAAAAGCATAAAGTAACCGCTAACAATATAAAATGTAAATTAGAATTGAAATGTTAAGAAACAACTCAACGCAACAACTCAAAGAGGCAGGCAGGCAAAAAGGCAGCTCGCTGTCCGTAACGGTGATAATCTACCCCAGAGACAAAACACAGTGAAGACATGTCTTCGACGTATACGAAGCGACAACACCAATATATATATATATATATGTGTGTGTGTGTGTATTTGTATATATATTTACATTCACAAACATCTAGTGAAAAAAGTGTCAAAGTCGCCAGACTGGCAACAGACAACAAGGAAACATTTGGTTGGACAACTGATGGAAAACGAAATGCATAATAAATAGATGTGCCAAGCAGCAGCTAAAAAGTAGCAAAAGAAAGTGAAGAAAATACCCAAAACGAACGATAATCAAATTCATATAAAATGTCAAGTAGCTCAAGAAATGCCCGCAGGCAGTACAGTTGAAGGCTTTCAGTTCTTCTTTCACTTCAATTCGTTTAAATTTCACTATATATATGTATATGTATATAAATTTATAATGTTTGAAATACGAATTACAATTGGACTGAGAATTGAAACGACTGCGGAAAATTTAAGAAATTTTATTTATTTCAATTTGCAAGCAAGTAGAAATTAGATTTAGTTTAAGCTTTAAAATCAACAGAATGCTTAGTAAAGTAATCGTAGAGTAACATAACAGCAGCATGTTGTCTATCAATATTAACAGAATCGTTGACTGTTAACATAGAGCTAAGCAATGTTAACACATAACATGCAATATACAAATGCTGCAAAATAAATCTTAACAGTTGAGATCACTGTTAATTAACTAACAGTAGCTGTTAATTAACATAGATGTGAATAATGTTAACTGTCAATATTTAACATTTGTCGCCATTGCTTAGCATAAATCTTAACAGCAATGATCACTGTTAACTTAACTGCCTACAAAGTCACTGTTAATTAACATTGGCATAATCAATGCTAGCTTATTTTACTATTTTAGATACATAACGTCCTTAGCAGCTGTTAATTAACATTGCATTAAA
>JBAMBR010001996.1:0-23792 GCA_037044475.1 Zaprionus obscuricornis
TGTGCCATTTGCAATTATTTTGTTAAATTCTAAGTTTAAGCATAATTTCATATTATTACGATATATACTATTTATATTTTTAATAAAATAGAAAAAAAAAATATCGCAGAGAAAAGTCACTTCAATTTTGACATATCAAAGTGTGCTGTGAAAATTTGATAATGTGTAAGCACAATCATAAATTTTACATTGTTCTTTCTAACCTCGACGATATAACATCAAAGTTATTTCAATTTTTCTAAACGAATTTCATTTTTTTTTTATTTCTCTTATTTTTTTTTTATCGAAAACATAAATATTGAAATTTTCTCTGATGAACATGGAGAAAATTAATGCTGATACAGTTGATGTATTTACCAATTGGCTTGAAATGATGTCGGCATTGCCTCCAGAAGATGAGCAGCCTGAACAACAAAAGCAACAACAACATAAGCATCACCAGGAAAAAGAACAAAAGGAGGAGAAGCAGCAGCAGCAGCAGAAGCAACAGTCGCCAACAAATAATTCGTCACTTGGTCGAAAGAAACGTCAACAGCGAAAAGCACGTCGTCTGAACTTTGGCAATAGACCAAAAAAAGTTGTAGCTGGTGATATTAATAAAAGTCGCAGGATTCCATTACCAAGATGTAAACGTTGCAATCGTTTCATAAACAAAAACAAACGATTGGAACGTATAATTGCAAAGCTACGCAGGAAATATAATATTGAAGCAGTAAAAATAATGTGAGCCAAGCAATAATTATTCATCAAGACATCAAATATTTTCGGCTAATTATCTTTTAAAATTCTAAACAAATAACTGATCTCAGTAATAATAATAATAATAAATGAAAGCTTATTTTAGACCTTGTATAAAAGAATATCAATATCTTATAATTATATTTTATATCTATTTAGTTGCAGGACTCCATTATGCCATGCATGTTTCATAATCTATTGCCGTGAGATGCTAGTACAACTGTTAAACAGAAATTTAAGGAATAACTTGCAACGTAGCAGGAGTAAATAAATATACATAGTATACATATGTACATGTATATCCAACAAATTGTTATCCTCTATGCTGTGCACTTAATCGAGTTTTCACTGCATCTTTAAATACTCATACGCCGTACTTCGTTGCTCCCAAATAATCAAATGCAAGCAGCAGAACCACCAAATTCAATGATCGGCAGAGACCAAAATAAAAGTCGACGACGAATGCTAAATGTATGTACATATGTACGTACATAAATACATACATATGTATGTATATATGTATGTCTGGCTGTATGTACGTATGGGCCAAGTGCTATGAAATTGATAAAAGATAAAAATAAAGAGTACTACAAGTATTTTGCATGAATTTCTTTTTTATTTCAACACACACACACACGCAGACATCCCTACATCTATATCCATACAAACATACATATGTACATCGCAGCACACTGAGCTTGCTCGATCACGATCTCGATCGCATTTGCCTTTACATTTGCTTCTTGAAACGTACGCGCGTCACGCGTGTCGTGCATTGAACGTTTCCAAGGTGATTACATAAATCCAAGAACGGCTAAGGAAAAATGCAGAAAACGCTTAAAAAAGAGTTAAGCTTCTCACTGGATACACTGGAACGTTATAGAGCCAAATATGGACGCAGTGCATCATTAGACACAGCACAAAATGGTCATAATATCGCAATAAACGATACACAACGCGACTTAACACACAATACAACAGTTGCACCGGCAGCAGCAGCAGCAACAGCAGCACGTTCGCCTCCGCCATCAATCTTCAAGACAAATTCACCACCGAAAATGACTAAATTACAGGAGCTGCAGCAAAAGAAGGAAGCTTATATGCGTGCACGTGCCCATGAGCGGGAAATGGAACAGCTGCAGCGTACCGAGAAATCATCTAGTCTTGCCATTGCCAGCATCAGTAAAGATATAGCAACACCCAGCAGCACCAGCACCGGCACCGGCAACACCAGCAACAGCAACACTAGCAACAACATCAGCACCACGACCAGCACTACCAATGGAAGTAACAGCAAGAGCAACAACACTTCCTCATCGGTGGCCGTTACAGCATCACAGCAAGCTAATAAAACGTCAGCTGGTTATAGCAATTGGAGTAATAATCATACAACATTAAGCAGTCAGCCCTGGTGTGCGATCAGTGATCTCATGTATTTCTGTGACAAATACGAGTTCAAAACACTAAGCACAAGAGATCTGAAGACACATCAAGAGATTGTTGCCGAGGTGCGTGCTCTATTATCTGGCAAGGCGCCATTCGATCAACGTACACGATTTCCAGGCAACATACATGATGCTGAGAATCTATGGGTTTGCATTGGTCGCTGTGCCAGCGTTGAGTATCATCTGCAACGCATCATTAGTATCTTTCGCAAGCCGCTTAATCAATTGACGCCAGACAAGCAGCGTACAGTGCGTCAAAACTTTCATCTGGCTGTCAGCGAGCTACGATTGGATATATCAGCACGCATTAGTGAGGTTCGTCTATATGATCGTCTGGTATTTGAGCGTGAATTTCGATTGGTATGGCAGGATGAGTCCTAGAAACAGAACGAACAGACAATATGACAATATGTGTATTTAACAAGCACAACAAACGACAATAATTTATTTCACATAGAATATCATTTGGAATTGCTTTTTGTCTTTTTTTTTTTGGTGCACTGTGAAAAATGTTACAAAAATACACACAGGATATACAAGTAATACACATACATATACATATACAATACAATACATAATATACATATATATATATAAAGAGCTGTCCTCATAGTTGGCGGGACTTTTCGATAATGGAAGTTTATGGAATATACTTATATAGTTGGGTGCTTTATTGCATTGATAACATTGATAACTCAACAGCTTAATACTGTAAGTATACTCATATTTATATATATATATATATTCATATTCATATATTGCTTTCAATAACTAAATCTATAAATTATCATTGATTCAATTATGCAATTGCAATTGCAATTGAACAATTACAATTACAAAAACATACACACAAATCAATTGAATATAAAATACAATCTGTTCTATATATGATTATTAATTGAATATTTGTAGACATTACATTTTAGCTACCAAAAATAAAGCACTTGGTGGGCATTGTTGAACTTTGTTCAATAGGTCAACAATTTACAATTTGTGTGTGTGTTCGTGTGTGTTTGTTTGATGTGTATGCTGTGTGTGTGTTTGTGTGCGTGTATGCGTGCCATATTAGCGCTTAAATTACTAGCGGAAGATGTTTTCAAAGTTTAATCATAGAATTATCTTATAGTTTTTTTTTTTGCGATTTGCGCAACTTGTGGGTAGACTTCAGTGGGCAATGTGTGCATCATAATATTAATAATAATCATAATAATAGTTAACAACAACAATTCTAAACAGTCTAACAGAATTTCAGCTTCATTTTGCTTGTCTTGGGAACGTTGCGTATTGTTAAAGATATGCGTGGATTACGACGCACCAGATGATCTCCAATCTTATAAGTATTTTCACAGAGATCATAATTACAAATACGATCACACAAAGTGTCTTCATTTATCTCACTTATGGCATGTAGATAATCACTATACAAAGAGTCCTTTAAAATCAACAGACTACGTGGTTCTAGCAGCAACTTAAAAAGCACCTCGCCACTGCCACTAGTAGCATCTGCAGTTGCTTCACGTTTGGTAAATTCCAGTACAGTATGAGCACCACACGAAATGGTTGATATAATGGGATAGAAAAGTGGTCCGTCTGTATGCGGCAATATACCCTGACCGGGTAGATACTCATTGACTAGTACATGATTTGCATTTTGTGATTCAAAGATTCCTAGATTGTTCACCTTGTCGACATAGTTCTGCAACCAATCGGGTATCTCTTCGGCAATCATTCCATTTGGGTGTGGCACGCCTCCATAGTTAACTAGACGGCGATTAAGCAATTGCGTCCATCTCGGTTTTGGTGTCCTCTCAATATGGCTGAGTATCGATTGCTCCTGATCAGATGTTATAAAATTTGGAATGTACATGACTGTTGCTGGGCACTGTGGAAGGATTTCGTTATTTCCATATATATATATATATTTGTTATTCGTGAGATTGTTTCGCAATAATTTGATTACCTTTCGAACCTCAAAGCCTGTGAAATCCATGGTTAATGATGATACGTGTTAACTGACTAATCTAAGTTGCAATTGCAATTGATGCAAATCAATATTTGTATTCTGTTGGCCCGGTCATTTGGCCTTGGAGATGGTTTTTTTTTATCGCCAGCTGATCGAATGTGGTGGTCAAACGATATACTTCCAATACAACGTTGTTTATCGTATTGGTAAGAGCGATTAAATTGAGTAATTCGTTTTAAAAGAGCAAAACAATGAATATAAAAATAATATAAAAATAAATAAAATATAAAAAGACAGTATAACGTATCATTGCATTTAGATTCACTCAAAATACTCAAAAATAAATGTTTATTCATCCCTGGTATTGTAATTTCTAACGTTTGTCAACACTTATTTTGGATAAATATCGATTAATTTTTATACAGTGTGCGAAATGCAATACAATGCTATATCGAAAAATTTTGGCGGTCATTGAGCGGCGTCGTTTGTGATCTTTGTTCATTCGTTAAAAGTTTTTGGTAGGATCAGATGTGCTGCATATTTAGTGAAAGTTTTTAATTTATATTAATACAATTTCAGACACTGATGTCCTCACCGATTGTTGACGATACTCCAGCTGCTAAAAAAATGAAGACCGATATTAAATGCGTATTGCGATTCGCCAAGCTTACAGAACATGCGCTGGAGCCTGTGCGTGGATCACAACGTGCTGCAGGATTTGATCTTCGTAGTGCTTATGATATTGTAGTACCGGCCAGAGGCAAGGCTATTGTCAAAACGGATCTTCAAGTGCAAGTGCCAGAAGGTTCTTATGGCCGTGTTGCACCACGTTCGGGTCTGGCTGTAAAGAACTTTATTGACGTTGGTGCCGGCGTTGTCGATGAGGATTATCGTGGCAATCTTGGTGTTGTTCTGTTCAACCACTCAGACACTGATTTTGAAGTGAAACATGGAGATCGAATTGCTCAATTCATTTGCGAACGAATCTTTTATCCAGAGCTGGAACAGGTTGATAAACTAGATGACACTGTACGTGGTGAAGCCGGATTTGGTTCAACCGGCATCAAGGAAATACCAGAGGCCAAAGCCCAAGCTGCCTCTTAAAATTGGGGAAAGTGATACGCTAAAAATGTAACTTCATTTAGTTTTAAGCTCAAAATGTCATACACGCCATTTAATATTAATGCCAAACAATAAAAACTTTATATGCTATAACAGAGCACTTATATTAAAAATTTGTAAACTGCGACTTTTGGTTAGTAAATGCTTTAATTTATCATAGATTAACACTAATCAAATAATATATCAAACAGCTAAAATGTCCATATACCATGATATACAATGAAGGGCAAGTATAAAAATGCAAGTCATCATGTTATGCCAGAAAAGTCGAAATCAGAAATCATTGCATTCTCAGACTGAAGTACTAGGCGAACAGAAACTAGCAGAAAGCAGACGGGTGAATATTAAAATAATTGCCAATTTCAGTTACGCCCTAAAGTATGCCATGAAAATATTTCAACTACTCTTAATCTAAGAGCTTATGTACAGAAATATTTTATGCCAAATGTTAAGAATAACATCCCCCGAAATAATTTGGTGAAGCTACTTTCTGCTAGTTTCTGTTCGCCTGGTATTTCTTAACAAAAATCAATTGATTTTGCGCTGACATGATTTATATTTTTTTTTGCTCTCACAACTGTAACGGAAATTCGAATTTCCTTAATTTCTTCCATTAATTAAAAAACATATATTTTTGTTTAAATAAAATATTTATTAATTTTTTTTATTATTATAATTTTTTCTTTTGTTTATTGTATAATATAATAATATATAAATATGGATATATATGTACATATGTATATGTAGTGTATAGTTACAACCAATCATTACGCGGACTGTGCAAGAGTTGCCACTTATCCGCTGAATGAAATTTTAAATTTAAATTTAAAAGCTCGCATCCTAAAAGTATGACATAAAATAATTATATATGTGCGTTTATTATACTGTTGGTAAAAGTATGTTTTAATTTTCGAATACAATCATGCAAATCTATAATAGTCACTATGCTGAAGGATGTATAAGAAATTATCTTGAACAGTTGTGCTTCAAATTCAAAGAAAATGTTGATAATCTGAAATATGCTGAAATAATTAAAATGTTTTTAGCCACACGTATGGTATATGTATGTATATTCTGCTGTTGCGCTTATAAGTATTTAGCGCTATTGCAGGTCAAGTGGCAAGAATGTAAGAATGCATTGTTATGTTCCAGTTATCCCAGAGTCAGCGAATTATGACCGAAGAGGAGAGAAGAGTTCGAGCCACTACTTAATCAGTTCGCGTGTCTCAAGTGCATAAGAGGTGCATATGCGGATTTTAATATGATTAAATTCAATGACTCCAATTTGTAATTAGACGTTGAAGTGTGCGCTTTGAAGTGCGGCTTTGGCTTCGACTACGACTTCGGTCTTTGGCTGCGTGCTTTTAATTGGCTTGCAGTCCATCCTTGGTTGCCTTTTGGCGCAACGGTTACGCTTGACCCGAACATAGCGCCCCATACTGGAGGTCAGTTCGGCTCCATAGAGCTGCCAACCCACTTTACTACATGATGGCAAAGGAAGCTATAGCTCAAACTATATACAAGAAGCAAAATAAAAAAAAAAAGATAAATTAATTTTAATACGTTTCATTTTGTTTCGTTTTTGTATTGTAACTTTTATAATTTATTTGCTTGTGAAAAATATCGATATATTTTTTTTAAATATACGTGAATTTCATACAAAATAAATCATTTCTTTTCTCAATTAAGATTAAATAATATATATTTTTATATATAAAATATATTATATATATTATATATAAGTTTGTTTTTTTTTTTTCTTTAAGTTGCGCCGACTTCTTGGCCAGTTGCAGATGTATAAGGGCTACAAATAATCTATATAAATTTTATTTTTTTTTTTTACTTTGTTTTATAATTATAATGTGTATATATACTTAATGTGTAAAATATATAATTAAATAAACAATATATACAATGCATTTGTTGTTGTTGTTGTTGGTTTTGTTTTTTTTTTTTTGTTATCTTCAAGTCTTGGAGCTCTTAAAATTATACGTTTCCCTAAATTGAATTGAATTTTGAATTCCAAATGTGCAATGGCCGCAAAAATAATATATGATATATTTTATATATTTTTGAACAAAAGATTTAAGTGTGCAATCCGATTAACAAATTAAATTTGAATATCTAATTCTAGTGCATAATAATATATCATATATATGTAACATATATATATATATATATATATATATATATATAAATATATATATGCTACATAAATATTGATATTGTAAATATTATAAAAAATAAATAGCCTTTTCTTTTGCTAAACAAATAAGGAAAATCAAATATAAAAAAAAAATTATTATTGAAATTTGCTTTTTAAGTTGTTGTTTGTTTTTTTGTTTTTGTTTTATGAAAGTTATAAAATATATTATAATATTGACTGACTAGCAGTTATAAACGAAATTTGCAAATATTTTAAATAAATAGAAATATGCGTATTTATATATATATTTATATATATATATATATGTAATTGTAGTGCAAAATGTTTGCACTTAAGTACAACACTCTTTAATTTATAATTTATTATTATTAATAATAAAATAATTCATAATAAAAACTCATTTCAATTGACTAATTTCACAAATTAAAATTAATAAATTTTTTTTTTTTCTTTTTATATAAAACATGAAATGTTTTCTTTCTGTTTCTTATGTTTTTTTTTTTTCTTTTTTTCGTATGCAAATGGAAGACTTTTGCGATTGTTGCTGTTATGTCTTAAAGTTTAAAACTTTAGCTAAAAATTACTTTAGTTTATTTTTGTTTTATTAAGTTAAGTTACATTTATTTTTTATATAAAATTTATTTTTTGTTTTTATTTTGTTTTCATCATTTGAAAGCTCATTTGGTACACAACATTTGCAGTTGAAATGCAATTTGTTAGCATGCATAAAACTAAAATTAATTCAATTTATAATTATTATTATTATTATTTTTTTTTTTTTTGATATTTTCATTTTCTGTAATTTCGATGATTGTGACACAAAGTTAGCTGGCAGCATCCTTGCTCTGATTTTTGCTGTTATTATAAATGTTGCTGTCGGCAGCATCAAAGCTGCAGGGCAACATTGTTGCGGCAACATCGCTACTGCTAATGTTGCTGGGTCCATTGCAATTGTCGGTTGCTGTTGTGTTGTTGCTATTGCTGTTACTGTTGCTGCAATTGCTGTTACTGTTGTTGCTACTGTTGGACAAACTACTGCAACTAGTTACAAGCGTTGCTAATGTTGTTGTACCTGCAGATGTTGTTGTTGTTGCTGCTGTTGCGGCTGCTGCTGCTGCTGCTGGTGTTGTTGTTGATGATGTTGCTGCTGCTGACGTCGTTGCTGCCAATGTTGTAGTGCTGCTTGTTGCTACTGCTGCAGCTGCTGCCGCTGTTGCTGCTGCTACTCCGCCCGTCTGCAATGCTAACATCTGTTGCGCCTGCGCAACGCACGCAACACACGGACACGGCCCGCCCAATTTCTTCGCCAATATGGAGCGCAACTTCAATGCCGGCCCCAGTTTCATGCCCAGCGAGCTAACCAAATGATCTTCAGTTAGCAGCGGCAAGCCCGTGCCATCTATGCTCTGATCACGAAAGTGCTGTAAAAGAAAGAGAGCGAGAGAGAGAGAGATGGAGAGAGAAGAATTAGTTATGTTGCTGCTGCTGTTGTTGTTTTTTTTTTTTTTTCTTATAAAATTTATGCATCCAGCATGCCAAACTCTTGCTACTTGCAACTTGCAACGGAGGGCGTCTGTTCTGCACTGTATATTTGTGTAAGTACGTGTGTGTGTGTGTGTGTGTGATTAATGCGCAGCTTTTAAAATTGTTAATGAAAAACGATTTTTAGCTGCAGTCACCGCCGCAGTAGCATTTTCATATTTGCAACGCACGACGCCAACAGCGATTGAAAGTGGGCTGGCTGCCAGTTGCCTGTTGTTGCAAGTTGCCCGTTGCCAGTTGCCAGTTGCACGTTGCACGTTGCCATTTGCCAAGTTGCAAGTTGCTGTTGCTGTTGTGCCCCACCACATGAGATTTCTATTATAGATTGGCCCTGATTGAATTCCATGGCCGTGGCTATGGCCGCGTCCGCGACCGCGACCGAGACCGGGACCGAGACCGCGACCGATGCATGTTTCAACCTGTTTGCCATACTCGTCCCCTTTATCTCTTTCCCCTTATTGCTTGGCCTTGTCTACCAACTGAATTGCCACTGTGCAACAACCTTAACTCAATCGATGAGCTGCGCTGTGCTGCACTATGTCTATTTGCCCTCCACAGCTACAGGCCACACACTGTCCAAAATATGTAGGCAAAAAAAGGAAGAAGAAGAAGAAGCTGAGTAAAAGTTGCATATACATATGTGCTGTATGTGGGCCTAATCACAGTTTAATTGCTAAGCCAATTAACTTTATTAAGATCTTGATCTTAATTTAATATTTTCTTATAAATAATATTTATATAATATTTTATTTGTCTATTTATGATCAATGACTCCTTCGGTTAATCAAGTGCCAGAAAAATTATTGGTATTTTTATATTTATATATTAATATATTTATTTATAATTTTCTTGCAGTGTAGTTTTTATCAGCATATATTTTATGCTCGGTTATTCTTCTCGTGTTGCATCAAAGCAATGGAAATCAATTGCTTGGCGCCCAAAGCGATTCGATGCATTAAACGGACCTCATCTATATATAAGAGAGAAAATCGATCGAGCTGCTGTTTAGAGTCTGTTTAGGATCTTGCACAGGGCTGTCACAATGACTCGACTGAGCATACAACACATACGCATTATATTTCTCGGTCTAGTACTATGGCATTTACAAGCCAGCCAAACTGTCTCGGCACAAAAGTATTATATGAATTTTGCCTTCAACAATAATATGCCAAATGGTGGTCTGAGTAACGGTAAGCCAGATGAAAGTGGACCATCACCAGATGATGAGAATGCAACGCGTGAAGTACCACCTATTTCTGGCGAAAGTAATGGACAAGGAAATAGTGTTGGCAGTCGTGAAACCGCTGAATCTGGCGGCAAGCCTGATAAGGCAAAGAAACCAGAAGATGTTAGCAAAACTGATATTGGTTATGGCAATGAAGATGAAAGAGAGGAGGGACCTGTTGGACAAGGTCAAGGTGACAATGATCAAAATAGTGAAGGTCCTGAGACTGTTGATGGTGTTGACAATGCACCACCTTCCAGTGATGGCATTGATGCAGCTCCTGAAGGTCCTGAAGGTGGTGGTAATGGCGTCGGCAGTGGTGAAGATGACAAGAATTTCAACATTAAAAATCCAGATGGTGGCCAGGCTGGAGATTATGATGATAGTGACAGCCATGATACACCAGATCGTAAGGACAGAGAAAAATTGGTTGAGGAGAATGGAGGGGTAAATCCTCATAGTCATCATAGTAGCTATGAGATCAGTATTGATGATAGCTTTGGCGGCCGTTATGTACGATCAATTTATGAGAGCTCCGAAAGTCATGGTCATTCGGGCAGCAATGCCAATTCAGGTTCTGGTAATAAAGATCCAGATACTTCAGCACTTGGCGGTACCAACGATAAGCAAACTGATGGTAAAGAGACTAATGTTGGTGATGGCGATGGTGAAGAAGTTAAATCACCAAAACAAAGAACGTTCGGAGATGATGATTACGAGGAGAACAATTAGAATTAGCACATTACAACAATGTGTAAGTGACATTCAATTTTCACTTTTACTCTATATTTTTTATTTTTTTTATTTACTTTTTTTTTCAGTCCGCCCGGAACATGAATATTTCAATTTATGAAAAATAACCAATGAAAATTGTACAATAAAATAAAGAAAATCTATGGCAAATGAACTTTGTTTATTTTTTGTGTTTAATATTTATTTCGGCTTTGTTTTTTGTGAAATAAAATCAATTGAAATTACAATAATTTATTTTAAAAAATTTTAATATATATTGAGAAATTAATGAGTATTTCTTGTGCTAGTTGACAGGCTCTAAATATTTTTTAAGAAAATTTTAAATAATTGATATATATTTATTCAACAATTATCCTTCAGCAAACTATTACAAAACATATCCTAGAGACTCAATAAATAATTTAAAAAAAATAATAATAATTATAGTAAAATGTTTGATGACAAATTCGTTGAATTCGTTTTCCCTTAACAACAATAAGTAAAATTTAATCAATTTTCGTTTTGCTGTCTAATTGTTATTATTATTATTATAGTCTGTAAATAATTTTATTTTACTGTTTACTGATTACAATTTTAACTGCTCTTGAATGATACACACACACACACATACACATACACACACTTATAGACGTATTGAAATTAATTACAATTTGCATAAAGATTTGTTTTTTTTTTATGGCTTTCTTTGACATTAACTGCAAAGCGATAACACAATCAGTTTTGCCCCAAATGCATTCGTTACAGCCACAAACCGCATCTATAAAGAGTACCCAATGCTGATGCGTGCCACACAGAACCCTTTCGTGCCTCAAATAGTAATGTTTTTATTCTCCTGCATTTGGATAACATTACCTATGCTTGTATTTGGACAAACATATTATATAAATTTTGTGTTTAATAATAATAAATTTGCAAGACATTTAAAGGATATTGCTGCTGCTTGGACAAATCAATTGCATATGGGAAATCATGATACAAATGTAGAAGCTAAACCAAGGATTAACCAAAGAAATCAGCATCAATCATCTGAAAAAAATTACAATTCCAAGTATAAACATCAGCACGAAGAAGAGCAAGAGCAAGAGGACGAGCACGAGCAAGAGGACGAGCACGAGCAAGAGGACGAGCACGAGCACGAGGAAGACCAAGAAAGCGAGGATGCTCACGAGCATGAACACAAGCACATCTTGAAGCATAAGCACGAACTGAAGCGTAGTCATAAAAAACACAAATCTATTGAAAGAATTTATTTTTCAAAACATAAATGTGACGGAATAAATACGGATGAAGATTGTGTGGAAACAACTACGGAATTGGCAATGATAAGTACAACTGTTAAGGTCAAAGAAGAATTTGTTCCTCTCATTGAAGTTACAACAACAAGAAAAGAAGATATCGCAACACAAGCAATATTAGAAAATATATTAAGTCCAACAAGAGCAATAGATACTGCAGTAACAACAGATGCAACAGCAACAGTAGAAACAGCATTATATATAACACCAAAAGCAGCAGTAGAAGTTTTAACAACAGCAACATCAACATCCACGAGTATATTGAGCTGATGCGTGCCAAAAAGTTTAGCAGTGTAATGTTTTTATTATTGTCATCCTGCCTATGGACAATTTTACCCAATCAGCTCAATATACTCGTTGATGTTGTTGTTGGTGTTGCTGTTGTTAAAACTTCTACTGCTGCTTTTGGTGTTATATATAATGCTGTTTCTACTGTTGCTGTTGCATCTGTTGTTACTGCAGTATCTATTGCTCTTGTTGGACTTAATATATTTTCTAATATTGCTTGTGTTGCGATATCTTCTTTTCTTGTTGTTGTAACTTCAATGAGAGGAACAAATTCTTCTTTGACCTTAACAGTTGTACTTATCATTGCCAATTCCGTAGTTGTTTCCACACAATCTTCATCCGTATTTATTCCGTCACATTTATGTTTTGAAAAATAAATTCTTTCAATAGATTTGTGTTTTTTATGACTACGCTTCAGTTCGTGCTTATGCTTCAAGATGTGCTTGTGTTCATGCTCGTGAGCATCCTCGCTTTCTTGGTCTTCCTCGTGCTCGTGCTCGTCCTCTTGCTCGTGCTCGTCCTCTTGCTCGTGCTCGTCCTCTTGCTCTTGCTCTTCTTCGTGCTGATGTTTATACTTGGAATTGTAATTTTTTTCAGATGATTGATGCTGATTTCTTTGGTTAATCCTTGGTTTAGCTTCTACATTTGTATCATGATTTCCCATATGCAATTGATTTGTCCAAGCAGCAGCAATATCCTTTAAATGTCTTGCAAATTTATTATTATTAAACACAAAATTTATATAATATGTTTGTCCAAATACAAGCATAGGTAATGTTATCCAAATGCAGGAGAATAAAAACATTACTATTTGAGGCACGAAAGGGTTCTGTGTGGCACGCATCAGCATTGGGTACTCTTTATAGATGCGGTTTGTGGCTGTAACGAATGCATTTGGGGCAAAACTGATTGTGTTATCGCTTTGCAGTTAATGTCAAAGAAAGCCATAAAAAAAAAACAAATCTTTATGCAAATTGTAATTAATTTCAATACGTCTATAAGTGTGTGTATGTGTATGTGTGTGTGTGTGTATCATTCAAGAGCAGTTAAAATTGTAATCAGTAAACAGTAAAATAAAATTATTTACAGACTATAATAATAATAATAACAATTAGACAGCAAAACGAAAATTGATTAAATTTTACTTATTGTTGTTAAGGGAAAACGAATTCAACGAATTTGTCATCAAACATTTTACTATAATTATTATTATTTTTTTTAAATTATTTATTGAGTCTCTAGGATATGTTTTGTAATAGTTTGCTGAAGGATAATTGTTGAATAAATATATATCAATTATTTAAAATTTTCTTAAAAAATATTTAGAGCCTGTCAACTAGCACAAGAAATACTCATTAATTTCTCAATATATATTAAAATTTTTTAAAATAAATTATTGTAATTTCAATTGATTTTATTTCACAAAAAACAAAGCCGAAATAAATATTAAACACAAAAAATAAACAAAGTTCATTTGCCATAGATTTTCTTTATTTTATTGTACAATTTTCATTGGTTATTTTTCATAAATTGAAATATTCATGTTCCGGGCGGACTGAAAAAAAAAGTAAATAAAAAAAATAAAAAATATAGAGTAAAAGTGAAAATTGAATGTCACTTACACATTGTTGTAATGTGCTAATTCTAATTGTTCTCCTCGTAATCATCATCTCCGAACGTTCTTTGTTTTGGTGATTTAACTTCTTCACCATCGCCATCACCAACATTAGTCTCTTTACCATCAGTTTGCTTATCGTTGGTACCGCCAAGTGCTGAAGTATCTGGATCTTTATTACCAGAACCTGAATTGGCATTGCTGCCCGAATGACCATGACTCTCGGAGCTCTCATAAATTGATCGTACATAACGGCCGCCAAAGCTATCATCAATACTGATCTCATAGCTACTATGATGACTATGAGGATTTACCCCTCCATTCTCCTCAACCAATTTTTCTCTGTCCTTACGATCTGGTGTATCACGGCTGTCACTATCATCATAATCTCCAGCCTGGCCACCATCTGGATTTTTAATGTTGAAATTCTTGTCATCTTCACCACTGCCGACGCCATTACCACCACCTTCAGGACCTTCAGGAGCTGCATCAATGCCACCACTGGAAGGTGGTGCATTGTCAACACCATCAACAGTCTCAGGACCTTCACTATTTTGATCATTGTCACCTTGACCTTGTCCAACAGGTCCCTCCTCTCTTTCATCTTCATTGCCATAACCAATATCAGTTTTGCTAACATCTTCTGGTTTCTTTGCCTTATCAGGCTTGCCGCCAGATTCAGCGGTTTCACGACTGCCAACACTATTTCCTTGTCCATTACTTTCGCCAGAAATAGGTGGTACTTCACGCGTTGCATTCTCATCATCTGGTGATGGTCCACTTTCATCTGGCTTACCGTTACTCAGACCACCATTTGGCATATTATTGTTGAAGGCAAAATTCATATAATACTTTTGTGCCAAGACAGTTTGGCTGGCTTGTAAATGCCATAGTACTAGACCGAGAAATATAATGCGTATGTGTTGTATGCTCAGTCGAGTCATTGTGACAGCCCTGTGGAAGATCCTAAACAGACTCTAAACAGCAGCTCGATCGATTTTCTCTCTTATATATAGATGAGGTCCGTTTAATGCATCGAATCGCTTTGGGCGCCAAGCAATTGATTTCCATTGCTTTGATGCAACACGAGAAGAATAACCGAGCATAAAATATATGCTGATAAAAACTACACTGCAAGAAAATTATAAATAAATATATAAATATATAAATGTAATATAAAAATACCAATAATTTTTGCGGCATTTGATTAACCGAAGAAGTCATTGATCACAAATAAATAAATAAAATATTATATAAATATTATTTGTAAGAAAATATAAAATTAAGATCAAGATCTTAATAAAGTTAATTGGCTTAGCAATTAAACTGTGATTAGGCCCACATACAGCACATACATATGTATATGCAACTTTTACTCAGCTTCTTCTTCTTCTTCCTTTTTTTGCCTACATATTTTGGCCAGTGTGTGGCCTGTAGCTGTGGAGGGCAAATAGACATAGTGCAGCACAGCGCAGCTCATCGATTGAGTTAAGGTTGTTGCACAGTGGCAATTCAGTTGGTAGACAAGGCCAAGCAATAAGGGGAAAGAGATAAAGGGGACGAGTATGGCAAACAGGTTGAAACATGCATCGGTCGCGGTCTCGGTCGCGGTCGCGGACGCGGTCGCGGACGCGGTCGCGGACGCGGCCATAGCCACGGCCATGGAATTCAATCAGGGCCAATCTATAATAGAAATCTCATGTGGTGGGGCACAACAGCAACTTGCAACTTGGCAAATGGCAACGTGCAACGTGCAACTGGCAACTGGCAACGGGCAACTTGCAACAACAGGCAACTGGCAGCCAGCCCACTTTCAATCGCTGTTGGCGTCGTGCGTTGCAAATATGAAAATGCTACTGCGGCGGTGACTGCAGCTAAAAATCGTTTTTCATTAACAATTTTAAAAGCTGCGCATTAATCACACACACACACACACACACACACACACACACACACACACACGCACATACACAAATATACAGTGCAGAACAGACGCCCTCCGTTGCAAGTTGCAAGTAGCAAGAGTTTGGCATGCTGGATGCATAAATTTTATAAGAAAAAAAAAAAAAAAACACAACAACAACAGCAGCAACATAACTAATTCTTCTCTCTCTATCTCTCTCTCTCTCTCTCTTTCTTTTACAGCACTTTCGTGATCAGAGCATAGATGGCACGGGCTTGCCGCTGCTAACTGAAGATCATTTGGTTAGCTCGCTGGGCATGAAACTGGGGCCGGCATTGAAGTTGCGCTCCATATTGGCGAAGAAATTGGGCGGGCCGTGTCCGTGTGTTGCGTGCGTTGCGCAGGCGCAACAGATGTTGGCATTGCAGACGGGCGGAGTAGCAGCAGCAACAGCGGCAGCAGCTGCAGCAGTAGCAACAAGCAGCACTACAACATTGGCAGCAACGACGTCAGCAGCAGCAACATCATCAACAACAACACCAGCAGCAGCCGCAGCAGCCGCAGCAGCAACAACAACATCTGCAGGTACAACAACATTAGCAACGCTTGTAACTAGTTGCAGTAGTTTGTCCAACAGTAGCAACAACAGTAACAGCAATTGCAGCAACAGTAACAGCAATAACAACAACACAACAGCAACTGACAATTGCAATGGCCCCAGCAACATTAGCAGTAGCGATGTTGCCGCAACAATGTTGCCCTGCAGCTTTGATGCTGCCGACAGCAACATTTATAATAACAGCAAAAATCAAAGCAAGGATGCTGCCAGCTAACTTTGTGTCACAATCATCGAAATTACAGAAAATGAAAATATCAAAAAAAAAAATAATAATAATAATAATAATTATAAATTGAATTAATTTTAGTTTTATGCATGCTAACAAATTGCATTTCAACTGCAAATGTTGTGTACCAAATGAGCTTTCAAATGATGAAAACAAAATATAAACAAAAAATAAATTTTATATAAAAAATAAATGTAACTTAACTTAATAAAAAAATAAAAATAAACTAAAGTAATTTTTAGCTAAAGTTTTAAACTTTAAGACATAACAACAACAATCGCAAAAGTCTTCCATTTGCATACGAAAAAAAGAAAAACAGAAAGAAAACATTTCATGTTTTATATAAAAAGAAAAAAAAAATTTATTAATTTTAATTTGTGAAATTAGTCAATTGAAATGAGTTTTTATTATGAATTATTTTATTATTAATAATAATAAATTATAAATTAAAGAGTGTTGTACTTAAGTGCAAACATTTTGCACTACAATTACATATATATATATATATACTATATATATATAAATACGCATATTTCTATTTATTTAAAATATTTGCAAATTTCGTTTATAACTGCTAGTCAGTCAATATTATAATATATTTTATAACTTTCATAAAACAAAAACAAAAAAACAAACAACAACTTAAAAAGCAAATTTCAATAATAATTTTTTTTTTATATTTGATTTTCCTTATTTGTTTAGCAAAAGAAAAGGCTATTTATTTTTTATAATATTTACAATATCAATATTTATGTAGCATATATATATATATATATGTTACATATATATGATATATGATTATGCACTAGAATTAGATATTCAAATTTAATTTGTTAATCGGATTGCACACTTAAATCTTTTGTTCAAAAATATATAAAATATATCATATATTATTTTTGCGGCCATTGCACATTTGGAATTCAAAATTCAATTCAATTTAGGGAAACGTATAATTTTAAGAGCTCCAAGACTTGAAGATAACAAAAAAAAAAAAACAAAACCAACAACAACAACAACAAATGCATTGTATATATTGTTTATTTAATTATATATTTTACACATTAAGTATATATACATTATAATTATAAAACAAAGCAAAAAAAAAAAAAAAATAAAATTTATATAGATTATTTGTAGCCCTTATACATCTGCAACTGGCCAAGAAGTCGGCGCAACTTAAAGAAAAAAAAAAAACAAACTTATATATAATATATATAATATATTTTATATATAAAAATATATATTATTTAATCTTAATTGAGAAAAGAAATGATTTATTTTGTATGAAATTCACGTATATTTAAACAAAATATATCGATATTTTTCACAAGCAAATAAATTATAAAAGTTACAATACAAAAACGAAACAAAATGAAACGTATTAAAATTAATTTATCTTTTTTTTTTTTTGTTTTACTTCTTGTATATAGTTTGAGCTATAGCTTCCTTTGCCATCATGTAGTAAAGTGGGTTGGCAGCTCTATGGAGCCGAACTGACCTCCAGTATGGGGCGCTATGTTCGGGTCAAGCGTAACCGTTGCGCCAAAAGGCAACCAAGGATGGACTGCAAGCCAATTAAAAGCACGCAGCCAAAGACCGAAGTCGTAGTCGTAGTCATAGTCGAAGCCAAAGCCGCACTTCAAAGCGCACACTTCAACGTCTAATTACAAATTGGAGTCATTGAATTTAATCATATTAAAATCCGCATATGCACCTCTTATGCACTTGAGACACGCGAACTGATTAAGTAGTGGCTCGAACTCTTCTCTCCTCTTCGGTCATAATTCGCTGACTCTGGGATAACTGGAACATAACAATTCATTCTTACATTCTTGCCACTTGACCTGCAATAGCGCTAAATACTTATAAGCGCAACAGCAGAATATACGTGTGGCTAAAAACATTTTAATTATTTCAGCATATTTCAGATTATCAACATTTTCTTTGAATTTGAAGCACGACTGTTCAAGATAATTTCTTATACATCCTTCAGCATAGTGACTATTATAGATTTGCATGATTGTATTCGAAAATTAAAACATACTTTTACCAACAGTATAATAAACGCACATATATAATTATTTTATGTCATACTTTTAGGATGCGAGCTTTTAAATTTAAATTTTAAATTTCATTCAGCGGATAAGTGGCAACTCTTGCACAGTCCGCGTAATGATTGCTTGTAACTATGCACTACATATACATATGTACATATATATCCATATTTATATATTATTATATTATACAATAAACAAAAGAAAAAATTATAATAATAAAAAAAATTAATAAATATTTTATTTAAACAAAAATATATGTTTTTTAATTAAAGGAAGAAATTAAGTAAATTCGAATTTCCGTTACAGTTGTGAGAGAAAAAAAAATATAAATCATGTCAGCTCAAAATCAATTGATTTTTGTTAAGAAATACCAGGCGAACAGAAACTAGCAGAAAGTAGCTTCACCAATTTATTTCGGGGGATGTTTTTCTTAACATTTGGCATAAAATATTTCTGTACATAAGCTCTTAGTATTAAGAGTAGTTGAAATATTTTCATGGCATACTTTAGGGCTTAACTGAAATTGGCAATTATTTTAATATTCACCCGTCTGCTTTCTGCTAGTTTCTGTTCGCCTAGTATTTCAGTCTGAGAATTCAATGATTTCTGATTTCGACTTTTCTGGCATAACATGACTTGCATTTTTATACCTGCCTGGTATCATGGTATATGTTCATTTTAGCTGTCTATATATTACTTGCTTAGTATTAATAGCACATCTATGATAAATAAAAGCATTTACTAACCAAAAGTCGCAGTTTACAAATTATTAATATAAGTGCTCTGTTATATTTATTGTTTGGCATTAATATTAAATGGCGTGTGTATGACATTTTGAGCTTAAAACTAAATGAAGTTACATTTTTAGCGTATCACTTTCCCCAATTTTAAGAGGCAGCTTGGGCTTTGGTCTCAGGTATTTCCTTGATGCCGGTTGAACCAAATCCGGCTTCACCACGTACAGTGTCATCTAGTTTATCAACCTGTTCCAGCTCTGGATAAAAGATTCGTTCGCAAATGAATTGAGCAATTCGATCTCCATGTTTCACTTCAAAATCAATGTCTGAGTGGTTGAACAGAACAACACCAAGATTGCCACGATAATCCTCATCGACAACGCCGGCACCAACGTCAATAAAGTTCTTTACAGCCAGACCCGAACGTGGTGCAACACGGCCATAAGAACCTTCTGGCACTTGCACTTGAAGATCCGTTTTGACAATAGCCTTGCCTCTTGCCGGTACTACAATATCATAAGCACTACGAAGATCAAAACCTGCAGCACGTTGTGATCCACGCACAGGCTCCAGCGCATGTTCTGTAAGCTTGGCGAAACGCAATACGCATTTAATATCGGTCATTTTTTTAGCAGCTGGAGTATCGTCAACAATCGGTGAGGACATCTGTGTCTGAAATTGTATTAATATAAATTAAAAACTTTCACTAAATATGCAGAACATCTGATCCTACCAAAAACTTTTAACGAATGAACAAAGATCACAAACGACGCCGCTCAATGACCGCCAAAATTTTTCGATATAGCATTGTATTGCATTTCGCACACAGTATAAAAATTAATCGATATTTATCCAAAATAAGTGTTGACAAACGTTAGAAATTACAATACCAGGGATGAATAAACATTTACTTTTGAGTCTTTTGAGTGAATCTAAATGCAATGATACGTTATACTGTCTTTTTATATTTTATTTATTTTTATATTATTTTTATATTCATTGTTTTGCTCTTTTAAAACGAATTACTAAATTTAATCGCTCTTACCAATACGATAAACAGCGTTGTATTGGAAGTATATCGTTTGACCACCACATTCGATCAGCTGGGGATAAAAAAAAACCATCTCCAAGGCCAAATGACCGGGCCAACAGAATACAAATATTGATTTGCATCAATTGCAATTGCAACTTAGATTAGTCAGTTAACACGTATCATCATTAACCATGGATTTCACAGGCTTTGAGGTTCGAAAGGTAATCAAATTATCGCGATACAATCTCAAATAACAAATATATAAATATATATATGGAAATAACAAAATCCATCCACAGTGCCCAGCAACAGTCATGTACATTCCAAATTTTATAACATCTGATCAGGAGCAATCAATACTCAGCCACATTGAGAGGACACCAAAACCAAGATGGACTCAGTTGCTTAATCGCCGTCTAGTTAACTATGGAGGCGTGCCACACCCAAATGGAATGATTGCCGAAGAGATACCCGATTGGTTGCAGAACTATGTCGACAAGGTGAACAATCTAGGAATCTTTGAATCACAAAATGCAAATCATGTACTAGTCAATGAGTATCTACCCGGTCAGGGTATATTGCCGCATACAGACGGACCACTTTTCTATCCCATTATATCAACCATTTCGTGTGGTGCTCATACTGTACTGGAATTTACCAAACGTGAAGCAACTGCAGATGCTACTAGTGGCAGTGGCGAGGTGCTTTTTAAGTTGCTGCTAGAACCACGTAGTCTGTTGATTTTAAAGGACACTTTGTATAGTGATTATCTACATGCCATAAGTGAGATAAATGAAGACACTTTGTGTGATCGTATTTGTAATTATGATCTCTGTGAAAATACTTATAAGATTGGAGATCATCTGGTGCGTCGTAATCCACGCATATCTTTAACAATACGCAACGTTCCCAAGACAAGCAAAATGAAGCTGAAATTCTGTTAGACTGTTTAGAATTGTTGTTGTTAACTATTATTATGATTATTATTAATATTATGATGCACACATTGCCCACTGAAGTCTACCCACAAGTTGCGCAAATCGCAAAAAAAAAAACTATAAGATAATTCTATGATTAAACTTTGAAAACATCTTCCGCTAGTAATTTAAGCGCTAATATGGCACGCATACACGCACACAAACACACACCACATACACATCAAACAAACACACACGAACACACACACAAATTGTAAATTGTTGACCTATTGAACAAAGTTCAACAATGCCCACCAAGTGCTTTATTTTTGGTAGCTAAAATGTAATGTCTACAAATATTCAATTAATAATCATATATAGAACAGATTGTATTTTATATTCAATTGATTTGTGTGTATGTTTTTGTAATTGTAATTGTTCAATTGCAATTGCAATTGCATAATTGAATCAATGATAATTTATAGATTTAGTTATTGAAAGCAATATATGAATATGAATATATATATATATAAATATGAGTATACTTACAGTATTAAGCTGTTGAGTTATCAATGTTATCAATGCAATAAAGCACCCAACTATATAAGTATATTCCATAAACTTCCATTATCGAAAAGTCCCGCCAACTATGAGGACAGCTCTTTATATATATATATATGTATATTATGTATTGTATTGTATATGTATATGTATGTGTATTACTTGTATATCCTGTGTGTATTTTTGTAACATTTTTCACAGTGCACCAAAAAAAAAAAGACAAAAAGCAATTCCAAATGATATTCTATGTGAAATAAATTATTGTCGTTTGTTGTGCTTGTTAAATACACATATTGTCATATTGTCTGTTCGTTCTGTTTCTAGGACTCATCCTGCCATACCAATCGAAATTCACGCTCAAATACCAGACGATCATATAGACGAACCTCACTAATGCGTGCTGATATATCCAATCGTAGCTCACTGACAGCCAGATGAAAGTTTTGACGCACTGTACGCTGCTTGTCTGGCGTCAATTGATTAAGCGGCTTGCGAAAGATACTAATGATGCGTTGCAGATGATACTCAACGCTGGCACAGCGACCAATGCAAACCCATAGATTCTCAGCATCATGTATACGTTGCAAGTTATTCCTTAAATTTCTGTTTAACAGTTGTACTAGCATCTCCCGGCAATAGATTATGAAACATGCATGGCATAATGGAGTCCTGCAACTAAATAGATAAATATAATTATAAAATATTGATATTCTTTATACAAGGTCTAAAATAAGCTTTCATTTATTATTATTATTATTATTATTACTGAGATCAGTTATTTGTTTAGAATTTTAAAAGATAATTAGCCGAAAATATTTGATGTCTTGATGAATAATTATTGCTTGGCTCACATTATTTTTACTGCTTCAATATTATATTTCCTGCGTAGCTTCGCAATTATACGTTCCAATCGTTTGTTTTTGTTTATAAAACGATTGCAACGTTTACACCTTGGTAATGGAATCCTGCGACTTTTATTAATATCACCAGCTACAACTTTTTTTGGTCTATTGCCAAAGTTCAGACGACGTGCTTTTCGCTGTTGACGTTTCTTTCGACCAAGTGACGAATTATTTGTTGGCGACTGTTGCTTCTGCTGCTGCTGCTGCTTCTCCTCCTTTTGTTCTTTTTCCTGGTGATGCTTATGTTGTTGTTGCTTTTGTTGTTCAGGCTGCTCATCTTCTGGAGGCAATGCCGACATCATTTCAAGCCAATTGGTAAATACATCAGCTGTATCAGCATTAATTTTCTCCATGTTCATCAGAGAAAATTTCAATATTTATGTTTTCGATAAAAAAAAAATAAGAGAAATAAAAAAAAAATGAAATTCGTTTAGAAAAATTGAAATAACTTTGATGTTATATCGTCGAGGTTAGAAAGAACAATGTAAAATTTATGATTGTGCTTACACATTATCAAATTTTCACAGCACACTTTGATATGTCAAAATTGAAGTGACTTTTCTCTGCGATATTTTTTGTTTTCTATTTTATTAAAAATATAAATAGTATATATCGTAATAATATGAAATTATGCTTAAACTTAGAATTTAACAAAATAATTGCAAATGGCACACACTTTCTTTC
>JBAMBR010001997.1:0-19501 GCA_037044475.1 Zaprionus obscuricornis
GCGGCAAGCAACATGCTACAGTACATAAATTGCAAAATATTTTTTAAATGCGCTTTAATTTCTTTCAAATAAAAAAAAATAAATAAATAATTAATAAAACAAAAAAATAAATAAAATAATGTAAATAAATAAAAATAAATAATAAAAACATGAAAATGAAAATAAATGTATAATAGTAAAAATAAATATGAAATAAATGAATTAATAAATAAATAAATAATTAATTAAATAAAAATTAATAAATAAATAAATAATTAATTAAATAAAAATTAATAAATAAATAAATAATTAATTAAATAAAAATTAATAAATAAATAAATAATTAATTAAATAAAAATTAATAAATAAATAAATAATTAATTAAATGAATAAATGAATAAATGAATAAATGAATAAATGAATAAATGAATAAATGAATAAATGAATAAATGAATAAATGAATAAATGAATAAATGAATAAATGAATAAATGAATAAATGAATAAATGAATAAATGAATAAATGAATAAATGAATAAATGAATAAATGAATAAATGAATAAATGAATAAATGAATAAATGAATAAATGAATAAATGAATAAATGAATAAATGAATAAATGAATAAATGAATAAATGAATAAATGAATAAATGAATAAATGAATAAATGAATAAATGAATAAATGAATAAATGAATAAATGAATAAATGAATAAATGAATAAATGAATAAATGAATAAATGAATAAATGAATAAATGAATAAATGAATAAATGAATAAATGAATAAATGAATAAATGAATAAATGAATAAATGAATAAATGAATAAATGAATAAATGAATAAATGAATAAATGAATAAATGAATAAATGAATAAATGAATAAATGAATAAATGAATAAATGAATAAATGAATAAATGAATAAATGAATAAATGAATAAATGAATAAATGAATAAATGAATAAATGAATAAATGACTAAATGAATAAATGAATAAATGAATAAATGAATAAATGACTAAATGACTAAATGAATAAATGAATAAATGAATATATGAATAAATGAATATATGAATAAATGAATAAATGAATAAACAATTAAACAATTAAATAAATAAAAAAATTGATAAATAAATAATTAATAATTAAATTAATTAAATAAATAAATATATAAATAAATAAATAATTAATAAAAAAAATATATTTATAAAATTAATAAAATAATAATAATTTTATATAATTTAATTAATAATTTAAATAGCTTTAGTTTTCTGCATTTCAAATACAATTTCAATGATTTTATCAGCGTATTATTCAATTAAATTGTAAATTTCAAGACATTTCAAATTAATAAAAAAAAAAATATATAAACACGGTTCATCTATAATTTATAACAACATATGTATGTCTGTATCGCTTGTAGCAAGTCTCAATGGCAAATGCTCTGTGGTATGCGGCAAGTTGAGTATTTAAATGGCAAAACTTTTTCGACTTTTGCCGTAGCCAAAGCCAGAGAGATTGAGGGAGGGAGACACTTAACTCTCAGCTCTTTGCTAGCTGTCCATCTTATGCTACGCCTACTGGCACGCCCTTTAGCCACCTGTATACGTACCCTGAATCTCAATCTCTTCCTCTCGCTCTCTCTCTCTCTCTTTCTATCATTCGACGACTGGCAAAAACTTAATTATGCATGGTTAACACGAAAACTCAATAAATTTTCAAATAAATTCACAAGAAAACGTCTTTGTATGCTTGACTGTATGCGTGTGTGCGTATACGTGTGTATAGGTGTGTTCTTTCTCTCTCTCTCTCTCTTTCTCTGTGCCTTTAGTCTATGTAAATTTTATTTGCCAAAGGATTTTTCATGAAGTTTCCTGCCTCTGTCGCTGCCGCTGCCCCTTCTGCTGTCACTCTGTTGCTGCGGCCATGGCTGCTGTTGCTGCTCTGGCGTTGCATTTAGATTTATTTGCGACGTGTGTGTTATGTAAAACCTATTAGGACGCCAATCCAAGAGTCCAAGCGCCCAAGCATTGAACGCACAGTACACACACAGCAGACAGCAGGCGGGCAGATAGGCAGGCAGGCAAGCAGGCAAGCAGGCAACAGGCTCAGGTTCAAGGCTCACGTGTGCCACTGCTGGCCATTCAATTTGCAATACAGACACACACACACACACACACACACATATATATATATATATATATATATACTTACCCCACTCATCGAATACATTCAACTGTTGCACAAGGCAACAACTGTAGACTGTAACTGTGGCAACAACAGAGCAAAGCGAAAAGCCTCAGCAGCTGTAGCTAAACTTGGGAGTTGAATGTGGCAACTAATCGCCTGTTGAAATGGCTTGCACAGCCGCCAAAGTAAGGCAAATTTATTGAGTTCTCATATTGAGCAATGTTATAAAAATAATACAGCCAAACAAAGTCCACAGCAGCAACATCAGCAACAGCATTTACAGCAGCAACAACAGTTACATCAGCCAAAGGGAAGTGCACAAAAACACTGGCTATGCGATATGGAAAATGGAAGCTAAGAGCTGAGCGTTGGGAGCTGCGAGCTGGCGTCACAATTCTTATGCTCGCTACAATTGTTAGTCACGTTGAGCTTATTTACAGATATATTAAATATACAATAAAATTTAAATATTATTCTCCATTCATTTAAATAATTATTAATTTTAATTTAATATTTAATTTATCATTTTTATTTTATGTTTTGAATTTTAAAAATTTTAATTTTATAATTTATTTATATATATATGATATTATATTATTATATATTATTAATATATAATTTATATAAATTTTTTAAAAATTTAGATAATTATTAAATTTCAATATTTTTATTTGAATTTAATTTGATATTTAAAATTTTCTAAATTTCTATTCTTTTTTTAATTTAAATAATTATCAAATATCAATTTAAAATTTTTATTTGATGTTTTCCATTTTAAAAATTAAAATTTTAAAATGTTCTAAATTTAACAATATATATTTTTAAAATTTAGATAATTATTAAATTTAAATTTAAAAAATTTTCAATTTATAATTTTTATTTCGAAATTTAAAATTTTCTTTTTTTTTAATTTTTAAAATTATAATTTAAAATTTTAAATAATTTAATAATTATTAAATTTATATTTTTAAATTCTTTTTAATTTTTTTTATTGATTTTTCTGGTTTTCATTTCAAAAGTTTTAAATTTTAAAAGCTTCTATTTTTATCTATATTTTTTTAATTTAAAAATGTATTAAATTTTAATTGAATTGAATTGAATTCAATTTCAAATTTAAAATTGTTTTTTATAAAATTTTTTTTTACAATTCAATTTAAAATTGAAAATTTTATATTTTTAAATATTTAATTTATTTTATTTTTCAGGTTTACAGTATATAATTTTTATTTACATAAAAAAAAGGTTGAATAATATTTTTTAAACATAGATTTTTATTTAATTTTTAAAATAATAATTTTTACAAAATTCTAAAATATAATTTGTATTTTTTCTTTTACATTTATAATTTGAAAATTGTTTTAAAATTTTTGCCTGTTGTATTCTCTAAGTATATATATAATAATTATATATAATATAAATTTACGCTTTAATTTTATTATTATTATTTTTTTATATAATTTCTTTTGTAATTATTTAATTATTTTCTTAAATCAAATAAATCTTATAAATAAATAATAAATATATTTATTTTCCATTTTATTTCTCTATATTCTGTCAGTTTGTCTCTGTCTTTCGCTTCCACACTTCCTATTTTTTTCTGTTTCTCTTATTTTCGATCTATCGCTTCAAGTTTTTTTGTTAGGCGAACAAACTTCCTCAGTGTATAAAAAGCAGGTGATATCAATGTCGTTTACAATCATCGAAGGGCTTAGAGCCACACACACACATACGCAATTCACACACACACAAACACACACACACACACACACACACATATAGTGACAGGCATTTCGGGAGGTATTTGGACTTAAAATACTTTGCAAAAAGAAACAGTGGCAAAAAGTGAAATGAAGCCGAAAGGCAAATAGAGCATAAATTACGCAAATCCAACACGACACTTTGTAGACGTCGACGCCAGTCGACAGGCAGAGCCAGTGGCACTGGCAGCAGCAGTGGCAACAACAGAATAATGCTGGACACCTTAAGCGTATGTGTCTGTTTCTCTCTCTCTCTCTCTTTCTGTGTGTGTATGAGGTTAAACACATACTCCGCACAGTGAGTGGAAGCACTATGAAAGTCAGAGGACCAACAAATAAGTTAAGTCCAAGTCCAAGTCAAAAAAAAAAAAAAAACAAAAAAAATAAAACAAGCAAAAGCAAACATTTTGTGCGAAAGAGAAAGATGCACATGATGCATATGCTTATGCACTAATGTTCTAACTCTATTGCCATCTCTGTCACACAATGGCCACTATATATGCATTGTCGTGTGGCAGTTGCTAGTGGCAAGCAAGAGAGCGTAGAGTGTAGAGTATAGAGTATAGTATGCAATCAGGCGCCAAGTGCTCGGAGTGTCTCATTGTCAGCATGTTGCATGCAACATGGCGCGGACTATGCCTTTAGATGAATGCCGCTACATTTTGCCAAAGGGGCAAATGCAAGAAAATTGAGTAAAATGAACAACAGCAACAGCAGCAGCAAACAAGGGCAGCAGTAACAGGAATAACAGCAACAAAAGCAGCAGCAGCAGCAGCAAAAATGTGAAAGCAAGTAAATAAACATTGTGTGCCATTATCTGGCACTGGCAGCAACAATCATAGCAACAACAACAACAACAATGGCAACAGCAGGCAACATAATTTGCTGTTGCAACTGAGAATTGAGAACTTTCCAATATCTTGCCGTTGTTATTAAACTATTGCTTGGCTAGCATATACCCGGCACTATATAAAGGCAATTTTTTTTTCTTTTTATAGACAATATACAATATGCCTTCTTTCTACAACTTGCCAATGTGTCACTGCTTGTTGCCCAAGTTATACACGTAATATCCATAATTTGAATTTCTCAACTATAAAAAGTTTTTTTTGCTTTTTAAAAAAATTGTTTTTTTTTTGCTTTGTTTTGTCAATTGTTTTTTCTTTCTTCAATAAATTTATAAATTTTTTCTATCATTTTCTATTTTTTTTTATCTTTCACTTTATTTGCGTGTTCTTCTCGTTATTTATACTATTTTTGTTTTTAAGTTTTTCCCCAGTTTTACTAACTAATTTTCACATTTTTTTATTTTTCCTATTTTTTTTTTCAATATTTTTCTATTTTTTATTTTTAAAATTTTGCTATTTTTTTTTATTATACAAAATTAACGTAATGTCATTAAAATCAATTTTGATTACAAAATGTGCTGATTGGTGACACAGTGCAAAGGTATGAAATTACATAAAGATTTTGAGCTATACAGAAACACAGCACAGTGGTGAATAAGCAGTTGAAATTAGCACAAAATGTTAAATGAGGCAATTATAAACTTAGTTACGTTATGTAAACAAATAAATTGAGAAAGTTAATTATAGAAATATTAATAGTATCTATAGACTATATAGTCTATATGTGTATTATATAATTTAATGATAAACATGTTGAAATAATGCAAGAAATATCCAAAGGGCTAAGAAAATATTCTGCAATGTTAGCACGGTAAAGTCGAACGTAGGAATAACGTAGGAATATATATCTGTATGTGAGTATATGGGAGTGTATGTGTGTATGTGAAAGTGTATGGTTATGTGCAGCTGCATGGTTGAACAGTCAATGGTGGCCGGAAGTGCAGTCGAGCAACAGCGTTGCAAATATGCGATGAGTGACTGATACGAAGACTGTATCTCTATCTATGTGTGTGTAAATATATTTGAACTGGCTAAAGGTAAGTGGCACAGCGCAATGCTTGTAGCATGGCAAGACAAGAATGTAGCACACCTGGCATATTGTGCTAAGCTCTGCATCTCATTCTACTACTTACTTCATTTATATCAACCTAATATACCCATTTCCAGCAATGAGTACTGGTATAAAAAGAAAAACAAACACAAATTGACATAAAAATTGTACAAACTAAAAATGATTTGTGTCGCACAGTCGCTAACACACATACACCCACACACACACACAGACACACTCTATAGACAGGAAATAGTTTATTCAATACACACAAATACAAACACAAGCACACACGAACACAGTGCAACTTACACACATAAAACAAAACACAAATCAAATAAATCGCTCGCATTGACGCTTGAACGATTAGGAGACGAAATGACACAAGCGACAGAAATTCTCATTTATGTTCTGCTATTTTATCCACCTCCCTAAACACCAATCCCTACCACTTTCCCTTTGCTCTTCCTTTGCCTAAACCCCAACCACTGCATAACCTGTAATATGACATAGTTTTGCTTAGTTCATTGGCCTTGCCACACAGAGCTGCAGTTGACGCCATTTTGTTCGAATTATTTTTATATATTTTCTTTTGGCATCTAAAAAAAACAATGAAACTAATTGAAACCTATAAAAGGTGAGTGTCAAAATCAATTTTATCAAATAGACAAAAGAAAAAAAATCAAAATAAAAAACAAAAATTTTCATTTTCTTTATATTTTTTGTGACCAAAAAAAAAAAAAAAAAATGTTGAAGAAAATTGTTAGAAAATTACAAGTTGAAACTTGAAGTCAAAATTGAAAAGGACAGAAAAATTTCACAAAAATTAAAGTCAAAAATGAAAATAAATAAGAATAAAAGAATTAAAGTGAAATTTGAAATAGGAAATAGGAAAAATTTAAGAAAATATCAAAATTGAAAATAAAATATTACAATTATAAATTAAAATAATTAAATTAAAATTGATAATAATAAAAAACAAGAAAGAGCGAATATGTCATACTATATCAATCTTTGAAGAAAACTTTTCATATCTATATTTATATGAGACGTGTAAGTCTTCAAAGGTAATGGACGAAACAAATCACGGCCTGAAAGTATGCTACACAAATTTGTATGCTTGCTGGTAATATTCTCTCTCGCTCATTATATTTTTTCTTTATCCTCACGCCTACCTGGACATATGCTATCCAAGTTTGGGGTACTGCGTCGAAAAGCCAGCTCAACAGACTACGAGTGGTGCAGTCGCGTGCAGCTCGACTTGCCTCTGGACTCCCCTGGTATGTCACTAATATTGCCATCGAACGTGATCTCCGCCTGGTACTAGTGGGAGCCCAAATAAACCTGCACAGCAGCCGATATGCTGACAAGCTGGAGGCGCACCCCAACTCGCTAGCAAACAGACTAGCTGATCCTCTACCTCTCCGTCGACTTCAAAGATTACACGCCACTGATCTCCCAAAACGTACAATATAAGTCTTGTAAATACCTTGTAAATAAATGTAAATTTTTGTAATTTATTAAATATTTAAGGTCCCTCTGTTCCCCTTCCAAATGTTAAACGTCCGGTTATGTTCAGAAGGAACTGAACGAATTCCGGCGAAAATAAAAAAAAAAATAGAAAAAAAAAAAAAAAAAATATTTTTTCTAAAATATTTATAAAAATAAAATAAAATAAAATATTTATGCAGACTGTTAAAATTAACAGTTTTTTGTTAACAGAGTAAGATTTGTGCTGTGATTTGCTGTTAATCTTCGATCGCCTAGTATCGCAGACTGCAACTCGAATGATTTTGACATTTTTAGCTGTGAAATTATTATTATTATTTTTAAAAACATTTGTAATTGCCTTTCCATGACATAAAGTCAAATTTTTGGCATTGTTTTTTTTTTATAATATTTATTTAAAAAAATGTATTAATTCTACATATTGTGTTTTTTTTTTGTATAATAAATAATTTAATAATAATAATAGAAAATAATAATAAACATAACAAAAGAATAATAATAATAAAAGAAAAACAAGATTATTTTCGTCAAACCGTAGATTTCATATCCATGCATACGCCTTGGAACTATATATAATTGTAGTTGTTATACTAGTTTAAGTTAATCGCAGTAACTTTCATTTTATGGCTAATAAATTTCAACGGCAGCATTAAGCTTAATAGCAACAACAACAACAACAACAAGTTTCTCCAATTTCCAAAGCTAAGAATAAGTTGAACATTTCAATATTTGATTCACTAGAAATTGCTTTCCTTTGCTTTACTTTGCCATGCTTAGGATTCTCTTGGAGCCTAATTAGCAGCAGAAACAGGAGCAGGAGCGGAAGCAGCTAGAATAGAAAGTCATATGAAATGTTGGCATTGATTATGATGAGCTTGCGCGTTGTTTTCATTGTTGTTGCTGTTGTTGGCGTTTCTAATGCTCAAACACTTTGCTCTAATGCGTTGGCCCTGTTAGCTGCCGCTATTGTGTGTGCCACAAATGTGTTGCGACCATGACTACCTATGTATTTGTGTGTGTCTGACATGCAGCGGCTTAACTGGGATATTGAACAGCTGCTTTTGGCTAGTTCAGTAATTCAGGCAATTGTTGTTGCGCATTGTTGGCATTATTAGTACTAGGCCAATAGGCCTCAAATACGACTATGAAACATACACCAACACACACAGACAGAGAGACACATACACACACACACACAGTCATAGCAGACAATTTCCGTTGCACAAATTGGCAATTGGAGAAGCGAAAATGTTGAGTTTGTCAGCTAACTGCATTGAGAGTGAGTGTGACTGTGACTGCGAGTGCAAGTGCAAGTGCGAGTGCGAGAGCCGGCAACGTTTTGGCCAATGTAATTAATACCAACATAATTATATTTGGATAACACAAACGTAATCAAGATTAATTGAGTAACAGCAGGTAGTTTGCATAATTAGAACTCAACTGGCAAAGCAGTCGATGACGACAAACAGCCACAACAACAATAGCAGCAACAGCAACAACAACAGAATATAGACGCAACTCTTTGCTCAACTCTGTCGATGGTCACTCATCATTCATCCATCGTCCATCGTCCATCAGCTATCAGGCATCAGGCAACAACGCAACGTTTCCACTTACTCTACGTATCTCTTTTTCTCATTCAATGCCACTCTCTCTCTCTCTCTCTCTCTCTCTCTCTCTTGCACTCTTTCACTTGATGCCTATCACTTTAGCTGGTTGACTGTCGACTGTCGACTGTCATCGTCCCATTTTCGCCATGGCCAAAAACATAATTTGCAATTTCAAATGCCGCCCGCTTTCAGCTTTCACAGCTGCTGCTGTTGATGCTCCTGTTGCTTGTATTGCTGCTGCGGGTACTGCTGCTGCTGCTGCTGTGTGTGTGCTGCTGCTGCTTTGCCTTCCAGCATACGTTTGCTGCTTTGGGCATTAGGCCTTACATTGTTTCAGCAGCAGCAGCAGCAGCAGCAGCAGAAGCAGAAGCAGCATCATCATCGCCATCATCTTCATTATCTTCATATTCATCATTGGCATCATTGGCATTGCCTGCATCAGCTAGCTTTACCTCATTTGATTACAAAAGGTGAGCTGGCCATGGCCATGGTCATTGTTGCTGTTGCTGCTGTTGTTGCTATTGTTGCTGTTACTTCGTGTTGGCCAGACAACAATTAGAAGTTAGCAGTTGACTGTTGCATGCCGCATGCTGCAAAACCCCAACGACTAATGACTATGGTCTGTCTAGCACTCAAGCTTCCAAAGAATGGACACACACACACACACAAACACATTGATACACATTGGCAGACACTGAGACTCATTGGAAACGGTTGAAGCCCCAAAAAACAAAAATTCTTTCTCATCAGAATTTCTTTGTTTCAAACATACTTCAATTTTCATTAAATGTTACTAACTTTAGCAAGTTTACTTAATAATAATTATTTCAAAATTCATAATAATGAAAAAAAAAAATATAGAAGTCCGATGTTACTAATGTCCCACTATGTATTACGTATGACAAATTCCATTCAAATAATTTAAAACGAAGACTGAATCAATCTACTACCGCTGATCAAGAATATATACTTATACAGACATAAAATAAAAATATATAATTAATAAAAAAAATAAAATAAAAAAAAAAAAATAAAAATTATAATAAAACTGATCATAAATCTAATTCAATAAATTGTCCAATGGTGGTATGATCACTTCTTTTGGTGGAATTTTCTTTGGTAAGTATTCCAACACTGGCTGCCGTCCATAAAGATCAAGAGTGTAGCTCAAAAATTCGAACTCGTAAAGCTCCTCAGGACTTACATAATGAAATGCCACCGGATAATCGGAGAGACAATTTAAACACTGTAAAGATGAGAAAGCAAAAACAATTTGCTAAAAAAAATATTAAAAAAAAAAAAAAACAGAAAACTTACGGTTCGTGAATTATAAAATGGATTTTTGTAGAGCCAGAAGGATTTTTGATCTTCACCGGAAAGCAGCTGCCCAGATGGATGTACGGGATAGAAGCGATTACGTAATTTGGAATCGCGTGAATCTCCAGCCAGTACTCCGCACCTAAAAAGACATGCACCAGCTTCTACATCTTCAGCACTATCGTCTTCCTGACGGCATTTGCTACTGTCATTTAAGCCATGAACAAATTCACGTACCGCCGCACGACTAAGAACATAGCCACTGCCACCCGACATGTATGTCTGAGAATTTGATATAATTGTAGAATGAATGAATTGTAAATGAAGAGAAAGGATATTGAAAATCGTAAAAGAACAGAATAGTAGAAGAATAGTTGAGTAGTGCAAGTAGCAGTAGCAATAGTAATAGATAGAGTAGTAAAAATAGTAGTAGCAATTGTGGTAAAAATAGCTTAAGAATTCAGTACAAGCAATTGATAAAGTTGTAAAAATAATAATAAATATAGTACCTGAAATAATAGTAGAATTAGTAGTAGTATCACTAGTAAAAGTAAAATATAACTCAAATAGCAGTAGCAATAAAAATAGTAGTAGAAAAGCAGTAGAAAAGGTAGTAGAAAAAGTAGTAGAAATAATAGTAGTAGAAAAAGTAGTAAAAATAGTAGTAGAAAAAGTATTTAAAAAATTAGTAAAAAAAATAGTAGAAATAGTAGAAAAAAAACTTGTAGGAATAGTAGTAGAAAAAGCAGTAGAAATAGTAGTAGAAATAGTACTAGAAAAAGTAATAGAAAACGTAGTAGAAATGGTAGTAGAAATAGTAGTAGAAAAGGTTGTAGAAATAGTAGTAGAAAAAGCAGCCAAAATAGTAGTAGAAAAGGTAGTAAACATAGTAGTAGAAAAAGTAGTTAAAAAAGTAGTAAAAATAATAGTATAAATAGTAGAAGAAAAAGTAGTAGAAATAGTAGTGGAAAAAGTAGTAGATAAAGTAGTAGATAAAGTAGTAGAAATAGTAGTAGAAAAAGTACTAGAAAAAGTAATAGAAAACGTAGTAAAAATGGTAGTAGAAATAGTAGTAGAAGTAGTAGTAGAAAAGGTTGTAGAAATAGTAGTAGAAAAAGCAGCCAAAATAGTAGTAGAAAAGGTAGTAAACATAGTAGTAGAAAAGGAATTTAAAAAAATTAGTAAAAATAATAGTAGAAGAAAAAGTAGCAGAAATAGTAGTAGAAAAAGTAGTAGATAAAGTAGTAGAAATATTAGTAGACAAAATAGTAGAAAAAGTAGTACAAATAGTTGTAGAAAAATTAATAAAAAACCTAGTAAAAATAGTAGTAGAAAAAGCAGTCGAAATAGTAGTGGAAAAAGTAGTAGATAAAGTAATAGAAATAGTAGTCAAAAAAAGAATAGATAACTTAGTAGAAAAGGTAGTAAAAAAAGTAGTAGAAAAAGCAGTCGAAATAGTAGTAGAACTAGTAATAGAAATAGTAGTAGTAAAAATGATAATTTGCCACCTACTGCATTCTTTTCGTCAAGGGTAATATGTTTATAGTTGAATCCAAAGTAAATTGGCATCTCGGGGGAGTAGGGATAAAGCAAGTAGCGCAGATTTTCTACGAAAACATAACTGTAAAATGGGAAATGAAAATTAATAGAAACGACAGTTGACAGTTAACAATTTAAAATATTAACAACACTTACGTATCATCATCGGCTTTCATAAACCAATCGGCTTCATTCAATTTATTATCGTAAAAATATCGAAAGGCTTCCTTGGTCTTCCCCCAGAGCAGCTCATATTTATCGGGTGTCTTTTGTACAATTGTCTCTAGCTCATCGTCCGCTTGTGATGTCATAAAAAAGATTTTCGTACAACGTTTACCCCATGTTCGTTGAATATGCACCGCCCTCGATTTATGATATTTGGGCGTGGTCAGCACAAAACAATAGATACGAACTTCACGTTCCAATTGCAATGCATATGATTCATGCGATTGATTCATTTGATTAACATCATTAATAGAAGCATTATTCATTGCGGCTAACATCATTACATCCCAATAGGCATATATACAAATTAATACTGATACGCATATGAATAGCATTAGCATTAACTGTTTATGTGTAAAACGATAAATAGATCGATGTGAGCCAGATAAAACGACGCACAGATCATTACGATTCTTCTTCATGCATCCGTTCACTGAGATAAATTCATATTGCTTTAACTCTTGTTGTGGCACCTCGAATGTGATCAGATGCTCAGTCATTTTAATACTATTGAAATCAAATTGTCAACTAATACTGGCAATACTGTCCGCTGAAGTGGCTGGCAATTTCTTGAAGACAAAACATTTCCAATCTAGTAATGCGTCGAGCATCCGTAACATTTCAAAAAGAAATATGATAAAAAAAAATGTCGATAGTTTAGAAATATTAGATAAAAAAAAAAATGACAAGAGTCAAGACACGTTATCGACTGTACGATACCCGGAACACTTAAAAGTTTGGCTGTTGTTGCTATAACGCTGTCATATCTTTTTTTCTTCTTTCATTTTTATAAATAATTAATGTTATAATGGAAAAGTTGTAAAGTTTTGTATTGTGGCATAGAAAAGAATAGTTTCAATGCTCCGCTTGCTTCGTTCCATATGCTAATCCTCTGTAGCCAGCTGTCACATGAAGTTCCCCGCTCATGTTGACGTTCGCCATGCAAACCGCTCAACAATTGTACAAAAATTTGTTGAAATTTTTGAAGGCTGTTTCAATTTATCAAAATGCCACGGGTCACGACTCTCACAAGGCAATATCCGATACCCAGTAACAACCAGTTTCACAGTTGGCAGTATCTCCAGTACAGTGCTCGAAACTACAAAAAAAAATGAAAAAATTGCAAGTAAACAATGTTAGCTTCAGCACGACGAAGATTTTATACCCTTACAATCGTGTAAGTCAATTTTTTACCAATTTTTTCTATGGTATTTGGGCGTTACCTTCCTATCTAAACTCAAATTCATGAAGTTCAGTCGTATAGCTAAACTCCTATGATTTGATTTTGTGATTATGATGATTGTGATGTCCCACTTTCATTATACATAGGTGAGATCAATGTATTAGTCCTAACAAAACATAAACGCTGAAAATTGTAACCCAATAACTGCATAATATAATATTCGTAGTAATCCTACTAATTATGATAGTAAAAAATATTTATGTCAAGTTTCATCCAATTAATTTTTATAACAGACTTTTGCTGATCCAGAATATATACATATATGCTTTCCCTGCCAGACCACAAAATTTCTAGACTCTTGGAAGAGTATACAAAAAAAACCAAAAGAAAAAAAAAACTACAAAGAGCAAACCAGCAGCGCGAAACGAAAATGAAACGAAACGGAACGAAACGAAACGAAACGGCACGACACGAAACAGTTGAGAGAATCTTTCAATTAATCATGAGCGACATGTGGTCGTCTCTGGGCGGACCGCCGAGCGCGAGAATAATTACATATACGAGTGTAGCGTATACGCCCCACTATCCAACACCCTAACTCTCTACTACTCTCTCATCACTATCACCATCACCATCACCATCGCCATCACCATCACTAACTCCATTGCCTTGTCTATCCAATTCACAGAGCTCTAGGGGTCACTCATTCTATGTATATTTGCCTCCTCGCCTGCTCACTCTGTGCTCCTTCTTTTCTTTTGGTACGGTCGAGGAACCCGTGTGCTAACAAATAGCTGCCATAATACCAACAGAGTGGCGTCCTGGGCATATATCCTGCACAAAGGATCTGCGTCCCTAAGCGCTGGACAAACAAATTCACATTAATAAAATGTTGTGAATAAAAATAAATAGCAATAGAAAAATATACATAACCTCAAAGCTCATATATACCAAGTTCTAGGAATAGAAAAACTTAATATGTAAAATTATTTTGCATTGTGGGGGGATGTGGCAACTAACAATAATCTGGCATCCATTTCGCCATTTGATTGTTATAAATTAAAAAAAAAAAAAATTCGTCTTACTTTAATTTGAGTATATGAAGAATAAAAAATGTAGGCATGACTTGTGACTTTTATCACAATAGTTTTCTTTTGTTATACGTTAAACATGTCAAACAAGTGTTAAGTGTTTGCTTTCAACACGTCTGCTAAGTGCTTTTCCAATTAATATGTTTGTTTTTTTTTTGGAACTTGCATTTGAGGTTATGTATGTTATGCAACTGTCATATCTTATTTCTTTATATTGCTCACTCACACACTCGCTGGCTCGCTCGCACCTTATCTATCCATCATTGTGTTACATATTTTGTGTCTCACACAACAACTTTGGAATGTTCGAACACGTCATAAAGAATTTTATTCGACATTTAACATTCAACATACATAGTACAACATTGGAATATATAGAATCCGTTGAAAGCTGTGCGCCCTATGTGGTTCAAATCCTTTGTTGTAAGAGATCCGACCCTACTTCCATTTCTCTCTCTCTCTCTCTCTACCTACAACACACACAGCTTTGATATCACCTGCTCCACTAAAACAACAAAAAAACAAACGAAATAAAAAATGAAATGGAAAAAAAAAGAAATAGATATCTCTCTCTCTCTCTCTCTTTGTTTCTCTTTCCATGACGGTTGGGCGTGGTTGCACTGTACTCTACTGCACTCTACGGCACTGCACTGCACTGCACGAATTCATACAAATAAACCAAAGTCAAATGTATAACAACAGATTTTTTGCAATAATGTTAGCTTTTGGATTTTACAAGCGCACAGCATCAAGCGGCATTTGTCTTTCTTGTCCGTCTCTGCGTCCTTTTGTCCTTTCATTCTCAGTCCCTTCTGTTTCATTTCTTTTAACTTTACCGCACCTTCTCCTTGTCACAGTGTTCACAGTGTTTTTGATTGTCGTTGCGACTGAAAACGTTGCAACCAGTGATGAACGCGTGCCATGCAACTATCTGAATTACTGATTTATGAACATTTTTCAAATTCAACATTTATATTTTCTTTTTATTTTTTTTTTTCTAATTATTATTTTAATAAAATAGTTTGTTTTTAACTCTTTAAATTTATTTTAAATTATTTATGTTTATTTTTATAAATATTTTAATTTATATTCTATAATTTTAATTTTATTATTATTAAATTTTTTTATTATTTTATTATAATGTTTTTTTTTTTTGTTAATTATAGAAGTCAATTTTCTAACCCTTTTAAAAATTTTGTTTCATTTCTTTTATAGATTTAAATGATTTTATAATTTTATTTCTATAATTACTAAAATTAATTTAAAACTATTTTTTTTTTTAATTTAAAATTATGTTATATTTTTTGTTATTTCTTAAAACATATATAAATGAAATTTTATATTTTAATTTTTAATATATTTAGACAAATATTAAATGTTTTTTTAATAAAACTATTTTTATTAATATTATAGAAATAATTTTATTAAATTTTTTGAACTATTGAATATTATTACTGAAATTTTTTATAAATTTCATTTAAAATTTAGAAATTATTTATTAATTATTTTATTTTTTTTATTATTCTTAAAATTCTGCTGCTTCTTTTGTTAGCGACACTGTGCACACTGTGAAAGCAATTAAATGATGCTCAGTGCTCATCTCTAGCAGACAGCGCGCACACATTGCTATAACTTTATCAGAATGTGTGTATGTGTGTATGTGTTTGTATGTTTCTGTGTGTCACACATACAGCGAGACATCAAACGTGCAAACATTTGCCATATTTTTGTAATCAAAGTAAACAATCCATTTAACCAAACACAGACACTGCACACACCGGACACACACACACAGATATACACACAAACACAAACACACACAGGCTCATAGAGCATATATACATACATACATACATATGTCTGATAACATTGCGATGCAACCTGAGCAGGTGGCAGCTGTTATTGCCTCCAAAAAAAAAAAAAATAATAAGAAAAAAAAGACGAGATATCTTTGGCAATTTGGCATCATTTTCGATTTGATTTTCGCGACTTCCATGATCGCGAGCACAAAGAGCGGCCCCGCTGTAGGCCAATGGCTTAGCAAATACAAATATCGAAAATGCCGAAGGCCAAAATGTTGCTGCTTGTTATTGTCTTCAGTGTCTCGTTTTTAACCACTTTGTCTCGTGTATGTGTCTGTCTCTCTCTCTCTCTCTATCTCCCTGTCTTTCTCTTTCTTTGTGTGTCGCTTTTGTGCCTTAGCAGTCAGTCATAATAATAATAATTTTTGTACCACAGTGCACAGTGGGACAGCAGACAGCACGTGATGTCTTTGTCTCGTTTTTTATGCAAACAGCATTTGAATTTGAAATGAAAACGCTAACGGGCAATGCGCCTTTGCTCTGCTGTTGCTGTTGCTGCTCTTGCTCTTGCTCTTGCTGTTGCTGCTTCGACTGTTGCAAGGCAACAACAGTAGCTGCTACACTGTACTTGGCCTATCCCCTAGTCCTCTACAAGCTTTCTCTTCTTCTACATCTACCTCTAACTCCACCTCTCTCTCTCTCTTTTGTTCTTGTGCTCTTGCTGTGCTGCGGCGTTGCATACTTTTCAGCGCCATGCGGTAACTTTAGCACTGATATGACAACACTCCATGGCATCTGTGTCCATTGGCATTTTGTTTGTAAACATTATTCTCTATCTCTACCCTCCACACACTCTCTCTCTCTCTCTCTCTCTCTTTTTATATATATGTGTGTTTGTGTGTAAATAGTTTTTACTGCCACAAACTCAAACGCAGCCAAAAGGCAATAAAAGCAATGCGCCAACTTTGCTATTACGTTTTTATACCGCCCACAAAAACACAGAGAACCTACGTTAAAGGGTAGGGAAATAGAGATAGAGAGAGAGAGAGAGAGAGAGGGAGGGAGCATAGCTGTTCTTTGCATAGTTTTTTTTTTTTTTTTGTTTTTATGGCAAAAAAAAAAAGAGAAGAAGCAACGGACACACCTGTTCAACCAGATCCAAAAATGTCCAAACTGAAGTCCCGTCATTTGTTTACTCTTTCTCTTTCTCTCTCTCTTTCTCTATCTCTATCTCTATCTGTATCTCTGTCTGTCTATTCTGTCCATTCTGTCCATTCATTTGCATTTGCATTTTTAGCTCTATTTACCCTTTACGTCCACCTCGTCCAGATGGCTTTTATTATTTTTGGTTAGTTTGCTGCATTACAAAAATGTGAATGTGTTGACATGTTATGATTTCGATTTTAATTCAGCACCAGCATGTGAAAGACAGACACTGCCGCCAAGCACTGTAACGGAGTGCGACGGAGTAACAGAGTGATGAAAACATACAGAACAAATTCCTGTGGAAATTGCCATTTTGGTCAGTTGGCTGTTGGCTGTTGGCAAAAAGCGACAAGAAGACAAAAAGCGTTAGAAACTACAATTTTTGCTTGTATTATGATGCAGTTTGACGATGGCAAAAGAAAAATGACTTTCAGTTAGTGTCTAAAAACAACTATGACTAACTAGTTCAACTAACAGACTAACATTTACATTTACAAACTGTTGAAATGCTGCAAATAAAATGAAGATTTTTATTTTGATTTTTTCTAAATTTTAGTTAACAATTTTTCAACAGGTTTTTTTGTGCAGTTACATTAACATCTTGCATTGTTTAAAATTTTAGTATGCTGTAATTCTTAATGTTTAACCAAATCTTAAACAATTTAATACCACTGTGCAATGCTGAAATGATTTCCAGCTATATGAGCTATCAAAAGTAAGTGAAACGCGAAAATTGCAACTTTGATTGTCATAGTCAAACAAAAGCAGTTTAACAAAGAAATATAGAGAGAATAGGAAAGATAGAGAGAGAGAGAGAGAGAGATAATAAAAGAATTAGTTTTTTTTTTCAAGAAATAGCAAATTTTGTCTACTATTTCAAAGATTTTTCAATTTCACATTCAAATTCACATTCACATTCACATTGGCATTGAAATTAAAATTCTGCATTGTACAATAAATTACATAAAACTTTTCGCTCTTTGATTTCAAAGCTTAATTGAATAGTTATGCCACAGTAATTATTCTAATATTTGTAATTACATATAATAAAATCGAAAAAGAAAAATAAATAAATGTATTTTTTTTTTTTTTTTTTTTTTTGTATTCCATTTAATTTGATATCACGCAATTTTTAATAATTATTGAAATTATTGTTTATAATGAATATCGAAAATGCAAAAATGAAATGCAATGACTAGAAAATCGATTGGAATTTTTATTTTTTTATACTCGGTGCCCTATGGGAACCAAGAGTATATTGGGTTAGTGACAAGAGCAAATTTATGTAACACCCATAAGGAGGCGTGGCCGACCCCATAAAGTATATATATTCTGACTCAGGATCAACAGCCGAGTCGATTGGAGCATGTCCGTCTGTCCGTCTGTACGTCCGTATGAACACACAGATCTCGGAGACTATAAGAGATAGAGACTTAATTTTTTTTGCATAGTGTTTGTAGTGTTTGCAGGCAGATCAAGTTTATTTTGGATTTTTGCCACGCCCCCCTCCGCCTCCACAAATCGATGAAAACCATTTTGAACACACCACTTCACCCACACCCAGTCAAGCTACAGCAAAGTTAGAATATGTTTATCTGGACGTTGTGTACAAATTTGGTACAGATCGGATAATAAACATGGAAGTTATTCACATTTCAAATTTCAAATGTTGAGAGGCGTACGCTTGCCTTCTGTTCTCACCCCAAACGACGGCAACATTTTTTCAGTGTTTCTCACACTTGTGAAGAGCGTGGCTCAGTGGTTAGAGGGTTGAACTCGCGTGCATGAGGTCCGCGGTTCGATTCCCGAGACGATTTTTTTTTTAAATTTTTTTTTTTATATTAACTTAAAATTGGCGAATGCGCAGCACGAGCAAAATAAATATATAATATAACTTTGGGCACCGAGTATTATATAGTCGAGCACACTCGACTATAACTTTCTTACTTGTTTTTTTTTGTAATTTGAACTAAAATTGAAATTGTTTGAACAATTTTTGCAGTTTTAGGTATTAATTATATTTTATATATGTATATAAATTTATTTTTTTGTTATTTATGTTATCAGAGTCTGACTAACTTGTGTCTTGTTATTCTCATACAATTTTCATTTCGTATTGTTGCTACTGTTCTTGTTGCT